>CM035413.1:142895749-142900749 GCA_020310875.1 Ceratopteris richardii
ACATATCATTTGACTTACACATGTGAAGCATTGAAAGATGCGAAAGAGAAAAGACTTGTAATTGATATTGACAAACGATTATGTGACTATAGAACACATTTACCCTTAGCTGCCAATTGGGGAAAGGGAGGGATGCAGAAGCTGTATGAAAACCTTTCTGAGTCTTCGAAATCTGCTTCTGCTGTTAAACTAGAATATGTTGATAGTGACTCTGATTCCGAACAAACAAGGGAAACGAGGAACTACTCAATTGAAGCTTTGATAAAGGCGAGAGATGATATTATGCAGAAAACTGCGTGGAACTCTCCTGTCGATCATATCTCGATATATTTGCATATTGCGAATGTTGAAGAGAAAAGAAAGAGGGATGATGAGCAAGATACAAATGATTCAGGTAGACGAATGACTAGAAGTAAGATGAGAGATGAGCCGAAGCCTAAGAAAGTTCAGTTTGAACAAGGCGAAAGTTCTAAAACAAATGAGGAGCTAAGAAAAGAAATTAGGGAGGGTAAACAACCTGTGTTTAGTGAGCCAATTCAAACATCAGACAAAGTAGAGCAAATTCCTAGAACTGAAACAAAACCTGAAGAGAAACCAAAAAAGAAACCAAAACGAGTACCGAAAGCTATTCTTATTTCTGAACTTGAACAAAAAGTTGATTCGAAAGAAATATTGTATGACATCTTATTAAAAAGTGCAGTAACAATGACTTTAGAACAAATCTTCTCAATAGCAAAAATTGAATTTAAGGAAAATTTTATTAAACTAATTAAAAGGAAGAGATTCCCTCTGTCACAAGAGGTAGAGATGCAAGATGTTGCCGATGTAACTCACTTGATTCATGAATCTCTTTCTTTAGACTCAGAGGATGAAGAAGATAATACCTGTAATGTGAACAAAAATTTCTTAGGGCCGATTGTACCAGATGACCAAACAAAAAACTCAGAGAGTGATTTTAGAAAAAGTTTTTGGGTGAGAGGCACACCGGAGATTAAAGTTAACTTAGGAGATCAGAAGAGATCATATTCTGCTTTAGCCCTAATTGACTCTGGGTCTGAAATCAATGTGATTTCGAAAGGATTATATGATAAGTTTAAATGGCCTATTGATAAAAATCACGGCTGGATAATGCGAACCGCGGACAATGGTTGTGGATCACTCCTAGGAGCATGTGCCAACATACCTCTAATGATAGGTGGAATCTCTGAGACATTCCACTTTTTCATTCAAGACAACTGCTCTTATGAAATTATCTTAGGTCAACCATTTATATGTGAAGCCAGAATGGAGACTAAAGTAATAGATGACGGCTCAGCATACGCAAGAATTAGATCTAAAGATGATCTACAATCGCTCCAAGTTATGATAGTCAGCCCAAACCATGTACGAAATAGGGAGCAAATTAGGAAGACGCCCATCCGTTCTCATGAAAAGATACGTGAAGATCATATGCCTCTTCGTGAGTTTGGAACTTATTATGATCAAAATTTTGCCTAGATGCCACTGTTGAGCGAGACAACGGTGGTTCTTGGTTTGATGTCTCGCACCCATCTGTAGATACTTTAGATAGTTTTTCTTTGTATTTCCCTTCATCATATTTGCAATTCAGTCATTATAAACAAATTCCTAAAAAAATTATAAAACATTATGAAAATTTTTATAAAGAGAAAGGATTCATTTCATCTGATGAACACATTGAAACCATAATTGAAACTTTATCTTCAAACTCATTGATTGAAGAACTTCAAAATATTTTGCATGAGAAAGAAAATTTTAGATTTGTACTTTTAAATTCTATTGAGGAATATGATTTGATTATTAAATTTGTCATGAGTAATGAAAAGGAAGCAAAAGTAAATACAAAATACAAAACCGTTGATAAAAAAATTAAACCGATTGCCCAATCATTACCACGAGAGAGTGAAGAGAAGTTTAGGAAAGTTACCAATGATCCTTATTTAAGAGAGCGCACAAATATAGGTCATACCTTCACAGAAGAAACTTTAAAGCTAATCAAAATAGGAAATGATGAAAATTTTTTGTTACCCGAGGAACGTGAACTATTTCAAAGAGTGATTAGAAAGCATGGAAAGGCATTTTCTTTATATTCCCATGAGATAGGTTGTGCAGACCCAAAAATTGTACCACCAATGATCATCTTTACAGTGCCTCACATTCCATGGAATCTTCGACCCATACCTGTTCCGAAAGCCCATTTACCAGAGTTAATGCGACTTCTTAAGGAAAAGATTCACATGCGAATTTTAGAGCCATCGTCTGCACCCTACTCAAATAGGTGGTTTACTGTTCCAAAGAAAAATGGCAAGTTACGGTTCATTCAAGATTTACAACCTGTTAACAAGGTTACTATTAGGAATGTAGGTACTGGGCCCATTGTAGGAGAATTCGCTGAAGCCTTCGCTGGTCATGCCATTTACTCAATGGGAGACTTGTATTCTGGCTACGATCAATTTCAGCTTGCTATTGAAAGTAGAGACATTACGACCATGAAAACTCCTTTAGGCTTAGTTCGCATGTGCACTTTGCCGCAAGGAGCTACTAATTCAGTAGCGCATATGATGAACGCCATGAATTCAGTATTACATGACTTCATTCCTAATATAGCCATGCCATTTATTGATGACATTCCTATTAAAGGATGTATTGAGAATGCGAAAGATGAAACTTTAGATTCCTCTGGCTGCAGGAAATTTGTAGTAGATCATATCTCTGACTGTGAAAGGATTTTCGAGAGATTTGAAGAGGTTGGTCTCACATTCTCCATTGAGAAATCTGTTTTTGGTATCAATGAGGTACTTATAGTTGGGCATTTATGTGGACATTACGGTCGGAGGCCATATCCACCTAAAGTCGACGCTATAAACAAGATTTCAGATACTTGTAGTAATACTAGTGAGGTAAGACGATTCCTTGGTGCTTGTGTGTTTTATGCCATCTGGATCCCACACTATGCACATGTTGCAAACTGTCTTTATGCTTTGCTAAGGAAGAATCGAAAGTTTCTTTGGACTGAAGAACACTCAAAAGCTATGAAAAAGTTAAAGAAATTACTTCTTGAAGCTCCTATTTTAAAGCGAGTAGATTATACTGATCAAAAGCCTATCATTTTAACTGTTGATACGAGCCCTATAGGAATAGGATGGGTTATTGGTCAGGACGATGAAGAGGGCAATAGGTATGCTGTGAGATTTGGAGCAAAGATTTTACACGATACGCAAAGAAATTATCTGCAAATTAAACGAGAACTATGGGGTTTAGTCACGGCATTAAAATCTGATAAAGAATATTTTATAGGTGCAAATGTAATAGTTGAGACAGATTGTCTACCTCTGATTGGAATGATTACAAACTGTTCATCACCCGACATTGCCATGCTTAGATGGATTTCATACATCAAGTTTATAAATCCTGTTTTGATACATATTGCAGGTAAATCTAATCCTGTGGCTGATATGCTTTCTCGAGCTAGATTTGATAATGAGGAAGAAACAGAAGTAGAAATAAATGCAATTAATTATGATTCTAAAGCATACGCATATGAACAGTTTAATATTGAAGAATACGAAGGAGAGTGGCAGGATATTGGAAAGTATTTAAGTACTTTGGTTAGGGCACCTTCATGGTCTTCAAATAGATTTCGGAATATTAGGAAAAGAGCTTACAACTTTTTTCTGAAAGATGGTTTCATTTGGAGACATGCGAGGGGAAAAATTAGATTGCCACAACGAGTACTAGGTACTAAGGATCTTCAGTTACAAGTCATGAAGAGTATGCATGATACTTTATGGGCAGGACATAAAGGTTTTGTAGCTACGTATGAAAAAATTAGAGAAGGATACTGGTGGCCAGGGATTTATGTTACTGTTAAAAATTATGTTACTTCATGTGACGTATGTCAGATTCATTCCTCAGTCAAACATAGGGATCCGTTGCATCCTACCTATCCACCATGCATCCATTATAAATGGGTTGTAGACTTAGTTACCATGCCCAAAGGTATCAATAAGATGAGATATATAGTCTTAGCAGGTGAAGATCTTACGAATCATGTAGAAGGCCGAGCTTTAAGATCTAAGACAACCTTGAATGTATGCAAATTTCTTCTTGAGGATGTCATTTCACGATTTGGTTATGTCGAGAAGGTAGTGGCTGATAGGGGAGAGTTAGATGCGCAGGAGGCTAGAGAATTCTTTGCTAGGCATGGAATTCGCTTAGCCCTTACTACTGCTTACAACCCTGAAGCTAATGGGAAGATTGAGCGAGGGCATTCTCCTATTATTAAAGCAATTTCCAAAGCTTGTAATGGAGAAATTAAGAATTGGCCAACTTATCTGCCATTTGCGTGGTGGGCCGATAGAATGACCTGCACTAGAACGACGGGGTATATGCCGGCAGAGTTGATGTATTGCCAGAAACCGATATTTCCTGTGCATACACAAATTGTTACTTGGACTACTTTATCATGGGAAGATAATCTGTCGACAGAAAATTTATTAGCTCTACGAATCCAGCAGTTAAAGCAAGGGAATGAACGTTTAGAAGAGGCTATAGTTAAACTAAAAGATTCTCGTCTGAAAAATAAGAAGTATTTTGATAAATCACATAGGTTAAGGCCAAAGCCGGTTCAAGTTAATGATTGGGTTTTACTGTATGATAGTACGTTTGATTCTCAATATGATGCCCGTAGGAAACTTAAAAGACGATGGTTTGGACCTTATGTGGTAGTCAAAACCTATGATAATGGAACGTATGCCTTACGCGAATTAGATGGCACTCCTCTTAAAAACTTAATTGCTGGCAAAAGAATTAAATTATTTAAACAAAGAGATGATGAAATGTATGAAGTAATGTTTGATGATAAGCATGATTAATTATGTATGAATGAATTTCTTTAGTATGGGTTTCTTTTACAGGAAAACCAAGAGAAGATTTGAATATGAAATTTATTAATTTTGCGTGTCTAGCTGTTGCTGGTTGAG
>CM035413.1:142905749-143070749 GCA_020310875.1 Ceratopteris richardii
GAGTATTATGCCAACAATCATTAGCTAAGTGATTTGTCTTACCACAAATCCAGCAAGCTTTGACTCCATCTTTATTATTCCTGCCTCTTCCTCTACCTTTGCCACCTCCTCTTCCTCTTAGGAAGTTGGCTTGACTAGTTGTGCCTTCATCTTCATTTGCTTGTTGCTTCCCTTTGCAATTTCTCTTCTTATCCTTTGAGTACATTGCATGACCTGTACTCTTGTCACCTTCACCTTTGACATCCTGCTCAAAGGTTAACATATGTCCTAGCAACTGATTTAAGTCAGGAGTAAAATGATCAAGTGATAATTCAGTAGACAAAATGAATGGCTTCCATTTTTCATCACCTCTCAAACCTGTGAGGATTTGCCTTACCAATTTATCCTACTCAATGTCTTCATCAACTGCTCCTAATGCATCTACAATGTCCTTCATTCTGGTTACATAATCTGAGATGGATTGAGAAGCCTTCTTCTTGAATGTGGTAAATTCTGCCCACAAGGATGCCTTCCTAGACTTTGTAGTGTTTTGGAAATGCTCCTCCAAAGCATTCCATATATCACTTGCACTTTCAAGACCTCTAATGTGAGGTAGCAAGTAGTCATTGACTGCCATATAGATAATGCTCCTAGCTTGAGCATCTCTCTTCATCCAATTCTTCAATTCTGATAATTCCTCCCTAGTTGGAACACTAGGATCTCTGAACCGAGGCTTTTCTTCTTCACCTATGATGTAACTTATCAAGTCTTTGCTCATAAGATGAGCTTCCATTCTCATTGACCATGCTGGATAGTTCTCTCTATCCAACTTCTCTATTTGAAGAGAATCTCCCTGTCTTTCTTCACCTGTATATTGAATTCTTCAATCTTTATGAGTAATAGATGTACCTTTACTTCGAATAATGTTCCTTTTGTCTTCCTTGATGTCGTATGACCTCCTTCGCAAGCTTTTTCTTCAAGGTTTAACCTTTTGAACCTTCAGACGTTGAATTCTTTGCACCTACAGCAGTCGGGGTCCTCCTTCCTTCAATTCTGATGCAACCTGCTCTGATGCCACTAATGGAGAGTGTTAATCTCCAAAAGAACAACCTACTCTTGAATTTAGACCACCTCTATATCAAGAGTAAGTCAAAATCTTCACCAACTTAGAGGATCAATGAACAATTATCAAGACTTTGAAAAATCTGTGAAGGAGATGACTACACAGAAAGTCTGCTGCACATATCTTTCTCCCTTATCAATTATGTAAAGTTTTTAATAAAACTTTGCATGAGGTGTTGCCTATAGTTTGCACACCTTCTCCAAGTTGAATCACTCCAAAAGATTCAGTATATCTTGAGAAATGAACTCAACAAGTTACCTATGTCTAAACCTGCTCTTCTGAGAAGTCGATTTAGACACCCCTAACTTTTAACATATGGTTCTCTCAATTTAGAACTCATTTATGAAAATGCTTTTAACCATAGATAGCTTACCTTCCAACTTAAAGATTGAGTGCTTGCTTTCTCAAAAAGTTACACTGTGGAAGGAGAACTGACCAAAACATTAACATCGAATTTTGCACCTATTTCAAGAGTCAGTGAACACTTCTTCACATATGAATGTTCCTACTTATAATTCTCACAACCTGTTTACAATTAGGCTCTCAAACTTTAACCATAGACTCATTAACTATGGAATTAGACATCTACAAAAGGATTCTTGAAATGATCAAGCACAGAAGGAGAATGCATAGAAATATCGGGCGCAATTTTTCTTCCATTTCTGAAGAAATTTACAACTGAGTGATGAGAGAGTCTCAACTCACTTCTAAGATGTCTAATGACACATAGAACTACTGATTACTCTATTCTCATGCTCTCTCTATTTTGCCCCGACATTTTTCTTGTATATATAGGCTAATATTTACAATATCATGACTATACAAAAGTATAAGTGAACTATCTCTGAATTAATGTACATATGTGTACACATCTTCATCCTCTGAATATACACTTCCTCCATACTTCATAATCTGAACTTTTCTTGAATCTTTGGCTTCCAAATCTTCATTAAAACTTCAATTGTTGATTGCTCTGCACCAACAAACCAAGTAGCTATTGCTACTGAGGACCAACACAAGACCGCATTCACGACTCAATGGGGAGTCTATGCTTTCAAAGTGATGCCTTTTGGACTCAGAAACGCCCTTGCTACCTTCCAATGTTGATGTGTCATGTTTTTGAAGAATTCATAAGGAAGAATATGGAAGTGTACGTAGATGATGTATGCACATACTCAGATCAGAGACAAGATCATGTTCCAGAGTTGCAAAGAATATTTGAAAAATGTCGGCAATATAGAGTATGTCTTAATCTTGAGAAGTGCCTATTTATGGTGAGACAAGGAAAAATCCTAGTACACATTGTATCTAGGAATGGAATATCCACTGATGAAGACAAGATCAAAGTAATTCTAGAACTCCCAAGACCAAAAAATGCAAAGAAAGTGCAAGCGTTTATGGGTCATTGTGGATACTATCATTAATTTATCCACATGTACGCTATAATTGCCAAGATGTTGTATGGATTATTGACTCAATTCACATGGACGGATGAATGCGAGAAAGCATTTAATGAACTAAAAAAATGACTTAGCACAACACCTATTTTGAAAACACCCAACTAGAATAAGCCTTTTCATATTCATGTAGATGCCTTCTACTACGCAATAGGTTGCATTCTAGCTCAACCGGCAGATGAAGGAAAATTGGACCATCCTATTGTTTATGCTAGCAGACAACTGAATCAAGCTGAAAGAAACTATACAACTACGGAGCAAGAAGGTTTAGGGATGGTATACACTGTAAAGAAATTCAGACAGTACCTATAAGACAACAAGTTCAAGCTTTTCATAGATCATCAAGCTTTATTGTACTTAGTCAATAAGCCTTGTAACACGAGAAGACTAGTGGGTTCGTTTCTATTGTTAATTGGAGTTCGATTTTGAAGTGATAGTAAAAAAGGAAATACCCATGTGAGAGCTGATCATCTATCTAGGTTAACACATGGAGAACCATCTAACGGAGTATCAGATGATTTGCTAGACACTTACCTGTTCAATTTGGAAGTATGTCCTAAGTGGGTAGAAAAGCTTATTCTGATACTCACTCATGGACCACAACACTCAATTAACAAGGAGATTAGAAAGGAAATTTTGCAATCACGTAACTTACACATTGTCACTGGAAGTGTGTACCATAAAGAACCCAATGGTGTATTGTCTAGATGCGTAGAAGAAGACTAACAGAAGAACTTGATTGAACAAGCACACGTAAACAAATGGAAAATGCACAAGGGAACTCATGGAACTCTAAGAGAATTGAAACGATTAGGAGTCTATTGGCCTGATATGCCTAAGGATGTTCATGAATATGTTGGTAGTTGCACGGAATGTCAAGAAACTACTCCAGATGACCATACATCATTACCCTTCTCTACAATAGCACCCAACTAGAGTGAGATGTTAGTGAAATTCTTAAAGACACGAGAGCATGAGGACAGAATTAGTTTAGCTAGGAAACGATCCCTAGAAGAAATGAGTAAGGACTATGTTATCATGGGGAGACAATTATTCAAGAGAGGGAAAGATAATCATCTACGACTATGTGTGCATGAAGGAGAGTACTTACCCATATTAGAAATGGCACATGCAGGTGCCATAGGAGGACATTTCTCAGCTGAAAGAACTGTAAAAATGATCCTCTTTGCAGGCTTGTGGTGGCCAACTCTACATATGGATGTAGACACCTACGTACAAAGTTGTGAGGCATGCAAAAGAGCTAAGTACCCTATTAGACGAGATGACATGCCTTTGAGATCTATGGTTTGCATGAGAGCCTTTTCCAAATGGAGTATTGATTTCATAGGACCCATTAATCAACCAGCCAAAGGATCACACGTTCAGTACATAAGAGTGGCAACAGACTATCTAACTAAATGGGTATAAGCAAAAGCAAATAGAAAAATCAATGCACAAACCACAGCTAAGTTTCTTTTTTAGCACATTTTTACTCGCTTTGGATTACCTATAGAGATAGTGACCGAGGAACTCACTTCATTAACGAAGTAATACAGTCCTTGATGAATGCGTTCTTAGTGATTCATAAAAAATCAGCCCCTTATCATCCTCAAGCCAACAGTCAAGCAAAAAGTTCCAATAAAGTTTTGTGCACTGTACTGACAAAGATAGTCAATAGTGGAAGGTCAGATTGGGACAAACAATTGCATCATGCAATTTGCGCCTTCCGTGTGGCTTAGAAAACAACCATTGGAACTACACCATAGTATGGACAGAATGCAATCCTGCCAATCGATTTTTTAGTGCCTACCTTAAGAGTAGCACAACAGTATGAATGGACAGGACATGAGTTGTCCAAGAAACTCGAGCAAATGGAGAAGCTACATGAAACAAGACTACAGGCTATCACGGGAATTTATGCCACAAAGAGGAGACACAAAGCGTATTATGATGTGCACATCAAAGATAAAGGCCTAAAAAAAGGAGATCTAGTCTTGGTTTATACCTTGAAGCAACATGCCAAGAAGCTGCAGAAACATGGATATGGACCCCTAGTAATCAATAGGATTTCAACAAGTGGAGCAGTCAACCTAGCTACATTGGATGGAGATATACATGGACATCGTTGTCAATGAAGAACAAAGGAGGCCTCATTGTGATGAGGAGGGTTATGATATCTCTTTGTTCATGTGTGAACCCTTGCTAGAAGAGTGTGATTCTAATGAGGTCATAGAAGAAGAAGAGGACAACGATGACCTAGAGTCCATTGTGATGGATAGTTGCCTTGACTTAGAGGAGGACTATCTAGAAAATGTAGGAGTATTTTCTCAAAAATAAGAAGAACATCTCACAAGCCTTAAAACTGTAAATTCAAGGCATGAAAGTGAAGGTAGTCAAAAGGAAAATTATGGTATGAATGCCTCATTATAGAAGAAGCGTATGATAATAATAAAAAAAAACCAAAAAAATTATAGTAACCATTGAAGAGAACGAAGTACGATGTATGTACATAGGAGAAGACCTAAGTGCAGAAGAAGTAGAGCTTGTAGCTTTATTAGGGAATATAGGGATGTGTTTGAATGGACCTATTTGTTGGAGCAAGACATCATCAATGGATGATTACATGAAGCTTAGGAATGAAGAAGTGAAGAAAAGAGTCAAGTTCAATGCATGAAGTCAATTGGAGAGTCAAAAACAAATGTTCTATACATTTATGTATAATAGCTTTGGAAAAACACTTAAAAATACTTGATGTAGTGACAAGTTTATACTCACATGTATATATAAGCTCATGTATAGTCATGATATGAGAGAGAGATGAAGAATAGATGAGAATGCAATCAATAGATTTTAGATTTTTTAAGAGATAGATGTGAAGAGAGTTCTCTCGAGAGTTTGCAACTGGTCTTTCCTACAATTCTCTCACCCTAATCATGTGGATCAGGAAATCTTTTGTACACATCTAATTCAAAAGCGAATCAAGCTATGACCAAAGTTTGATGATCTAATTCTCCTCAGGTTGTGTGTATGACAAGTAGGAACATTCATATGTAGAAGTCTGCAAGTGAAGTTCTCAGAATTGCACATTTTCCTGTTCAAAGATTTGCTTGGATCTCAGTGCTCAATGTAAAGTTTTTTATGTTTGAGCATTCAAAATTTAAGTTAGAAGGTAAGAAAGCTTTGTCCAAAAGCATTTAGCAAAATGGGTTGGATTCTGAGAGAAATCAACTTAAGAAGTTCACTATGTCAAAGTCGTCATTTCTGGAAGATAGTTTTGACATAGGTTTGATCTAAGTGATCAAATTAGAAATCTAATAGTTCTTTTGAGGAATTAATGATCAATGTGATTGCGCAAAGGTAGTATGAACAAGTGAGTATCTTTTGAATGATTAAAATCAAAGTCATATGCAGAGATTGAAGTCCTTTTCTGAAATAGACTCTTGAAGGTGAAGAAAACTTCATACAGAGAAGTATTTCTTAACACATATGGAAGATAACTTGAAGTTTGTGTAAAGTTTGGTTTATTCTTGATATAGAGGAGTTCTTAAGTCAATACAAATCAGATGTTTGGAGATTAAAAGGTATCCAGCAGTGGTATCAGAGCTAAAAGATCAAATCAAGGTGAAAAAGAAGCAAGGAGAACCTTGACTGTTGCAGACATCAAAGATCTTTTGAACTGAAGGAGCAAAGAGTAAAGCTTGGAAGAAAACCTAAAGAAGAACATGGCACGAGTTCAAAGGATCAAGAAGGATTAAAGCTTCATATCAAAGGTACATTATATCACCATAAATCTTAATAATTGTAGACAAAGAAGTCAAGAGATGGGAGAAAGCTTGCAGATTGACAAGCTAGATAGAGAGAACTATCCAGCATGGTCCATGAGGATGGAAGCACACCTTATGAGCAAAGACTTGATATCATTTATTACAAGAGAAGAAGAAAAGCCTGAGTTTAAGGATCCAAGTGTTCCAACTAGAGAAGAACTTGCAGAATTGAAGAATTGGATGAAGAGAGATGCTCAAGCCAGGAGCATCACTCACATGGCTATAAATGATTATCTTCTACCACACATTAGAGGATTAGAAAGTGCAGCAGATATATGGAATGCTCTGGAAGAACATTTCCAAAACGCAACCAAATCGAGGAAGGCTTCACTATGGGATGAATTTACAACATTCAAGAAGAAAGGTTCTCAGTCAATTTCTGACTATGTTATAAGGATGAAGGACATTGCAGATAACTTGGGAGTAGTAGATGAAGAAATTGAAGAAGACAAGTTGGTAAGGCAAATACTTACAAGTATAAGAGGAGATGAAAAGTGGAAACCTTTTATATTGTCTACAGAACTATCATTAGATCATTTTTACTCCTGATCTTAATGATTTTTTTTGACATATGCTAACATTTGAGCAGGACATTAAAGGAGAGAATGACACAAGTTCAAGTCAAGCAATGTATTCAAAGGATAAGAAGAAGAATGCTAAAGGCAAGCAGACAAATGATGAAGAAGGATCTTCAAATCAAGTAAACTTCATGAAAGGGAAGATGAATTTCAGAGGTAAAGGAAGAGGAGCTAAGAACAAAGATAATACTGAAGCTTGTTGGATTTGTGACAAAACAAATCACTTGGCAAATGATTGTTGGTACAAGAATCAAAATGGTGAAATTCATAATCAGAATTTTAGTCCTAGAGGAAGAGGAGGCAGAAATCAAAGAGGCAACTTTAGAGGAAGAGGTGGAAGATCCTCATATGCTAGTGGAGGAGGAAGAAGCTTTCAAACTCAACCTTATAACAACACATATTACAATTATGCTTCAGATCAGAAGGTAGACTTGACTCTTATCCTAAATGCAACTCATGAAGTAATCAATGAAGATCAAATGGTGTTTTATATTCACTCTAGATGTAGTAATCATTTGAGTGGTAATATTTCTTTAATGACTGATATGGAAGTTAAAGTGAATGGACATACAATTCAAACAAGAGATAACACCAAACACAAAGTTGAGAGCATGGATCAGTGAAGACAAGGAGTGGAAGTACACTCCTAAGCAAGGATATTGAAGATCCAAGTCAAGGATATAGAAGCATTGTCAGAGGGAAAAAGGAAGGAAGATTATTCACTCTCAAAGTCCAAGGTAATGTGGGACATGCATTGTTTACTTATGTAAGTCAAAAGATGTCTGAATTGGATTTATGGCACAAGAGGTTAGGACATTTTAATGAAAGAGGAATTAAAGAAATGACAAAGAATGGTGCAACACTTGTTCTACCAAATATTGAAGGTCAACATATGATATACAAATGTGAGGCTTGTCAGTTAGGTAAAGCTCATAAGAAATCATACAATAAGCAAGGATATAAGTATTCAAATATGTTTGAATTGGTTCATACAGATGTGTGGGGCCCATCAAAGGACTATAGCATAAATGAATCAAGGTATTATGTGCTATTTGTTGATGATGCAACTAGGTGGATTACTCTATATGTGATCAACGATAAATCTGAAGTGTTTGAGACATTTAAACACTATCATGCCTATGCAGAAAGAATTACAGGACAAAAGCTCAAGAGATTGAGATCAGATGGAGGGGGAGAATATTTTTCTAAAGAATTTGATGATTATATGTGAAATGCAGGTATCAAAAGAGAAGTGACTTGCAGGTACTCCCCACAAAAAAATGGAGTTGCAGAAAGAAGAAATAGAACTCTTGTAGAGTTTGCAAGATCAATGATGAAGGAAAAAGGGTGTCCTAATTATATGTGGGCAGAAGCAATTAATATTGCAACTTATCTTGTGAATAGGTTTCCTTGCAAAGCTTTGGAGGGAAGGAATCCTTATGAAGCATGGTAGGGTAAGAAACCTACTCTTGATCACTGTAAAATATTTGGATGTTTGGCATATGCTTATGTTCCATCTCAGTTGAGACATAAACTAGAACCTAAAGCAAAAAAATATATGTTCATTGGGTATGATGATAAACAAATGGGATACAGGTTGTGGAATTCATCAACAAAACAATTTCTTGTTTCAAGAGATGTTACATTTGATGAGCAAAGCACATGGTTTATAGGATCAGATAATGTGTGTATAGATCTTGAAGAAATCAAAAGGAAAGGGAAGTCAAAGATGAAGGTATATGAAGAAGATATTAATGATGATGTTTGTAGAAATGAAATGCAGGAAAATTCTAAAGATAGACCAAGGTTTGATCCAGAACAAAATGAAGGAGAAACTTCAAGAAGTGCAAAAATTAGAAGATCATCAAGAGATAGAAAACAACCTATCAAGTATAGTTATGATACCTCTTTCTTGACAACCAAAGATTATGCTTACATTGTGAAGACAGATGAAGATCTATCCACATATAATGAAGCTAAAGGAAAGGAAAATTGGGAAAGAGCAATGCAAGAAGAGTATGATGCTCTACTTGAGAATGAGACATGTGAATTGGGGCCAAGGCCAAAGAATCAGAAACTGATTGGATGTAAGTGGGTATACAAGACAAAGAGATTTGCAAATGGAAAAGTGTCTAGATACAAGGCTAGACTTGTGGTCAAAGGATATGTCCAAACACATGGAGTGGACTATGATGAAACCTTTAGTCCGGTGGCTAAGATGTCTACAATGAGAACTATAATTGCAATGGCTACATGTAAAGGTTGGAAACTTTCTCAACTAGATGTAAAGAATGCATTTCTAAATGGATATATTGCAGATGAAGTATATATGGAGCAACTAGAGGATTTCAAAGGGTCAAATGAATCAAATTATGTGTGTAAGCTTAAGAGAGCTTTGTATGGTCTAAAACAAGCTCCAAGAGCATGAAATTACACATTGTTCAAGTTCTTGAATGAACTTGGATATCAAGCTTCAAAGGTAGATAGTAGTTTGCTAGTGAAAGCAAATGAAGATAGATACATTTATGTGTGTATTTATGTTGCTGACACTATTGTCACATGTAGAGATGTTCAAGGAATCAAGGAGCTAAAGAAGCATATGGAAAATGAGTTTAAGATAAGTGATTTGGGAAACTTATCTTATTTCTTAGGGATGGAAATTATATACACTCAACATGGAGTGTATGTTACACAAGAAAGGTATCTGAAGAATCTTCTGATCAAGTTTAATATGGATAATTGTAAGTCCTCAACCACACCATTGGAGATTAATCATAAACTAAGTAGATATGAAGGAGAAGAGTTCAAAGACATGAAGAAATATGAGAGTTTGGTAGGTATTTTAATCTATGCTACTTTGACAAGACCAGGTCTTTCATACGCAGTTGGTGTCTTATCTCAATTTATGCATTGCCCAAAGCAAACTCATTGGATTACAACACAAAGGGTGCTAAGATACATCAAAGGAACTCTGAATGAAGGTTTGTATTATGGATTCACTTCTGATACTAGACTCAAAGTGTTTAGTGATGAAGATTGAGCTGGTAATTCAGATGATACGAGATCTACTCATGGTTATTTATGCTATGTTGGAGATAAGTTAATTTCTTGGTGCTCAACGAAGCAACATACAGTTGCATTATCATCTACAGAAGCTAAATACAAAGGAATGGTGGAAGCTGCAAAGGAAGTTATTTGGTTGACGACTTTATTAAAAAGTCTAGGAATTGATCAGAGTGTTCCAATCATTTTTGGAGACAACATGAGTTCATTATATTTGGAAGCTAATCTTGTTTTTCATATAGAGATTCAGTATCATTTCCTGAGAGAAAAGGTACTTCACAAAGAAATTGAAGTCATGTATACACCAAAAAAAGAGCAAGTGGCAGATATGCTGACAAAAAGTTTGGATGGACCAAAGTTACAAAGGTTTAAAGAGATGGCAGGTATAAAGAAAGTAGAGATAATCACAATTGATGATTGAGGGGGAGCTCCTGGAGCAAGACAATCATCAATGGATGATTACATGAAGCTTAGGAATGAAGAAGTGAAGAAAAAAATCAAGTTCAATGCATGAAGTCAATTGGAGAGTCAGAAACAAATGCTCTATACATTTATGTATAATAGCTTTGGAAAAAACTTAAAAATACTTGATGTAGTGACGAATTTATACTCACATGTATATATAATCTCATGTATAGTCGTGATATGAGAGAGAGATAAATAATAGATGAGAATGCAATCAATAGATTTTAGATTTCTTAAGAGATAGATGTGAAGAGAGTTCTCTCGAGAGTTTGCAACTGGTCTTTTCTAGAATTCTCTCAGCCTGATCATGTGGATCACGAAATCTTTTGTACACATCTAATTCAGAAGGTAGTCAAGCTATGACCAAAGTTTGATGATCTAATTCTCCTCAGGTTGTGTGTATGACAAGTAGGAACATTCATATGTAGAAGTTTGCAAGTGAAGTTCTGAAAATCGCACATTTTCCTGTTCAAAGATTTGCTTGGATCTCAGTGCTCAGTGTAAAGTTTTTTATGTTTGAGCATTCAAAATTTAAGTTAGAAGGTAAGAAAGCTTTTTCAAAAATCATTTAGCAAAACAGGTTGGATTCTGAGAGAAATCAAGTTAAGAAGTTCACTATGTCAAAGTCGTCATTTCTCGAAGACAGTTTTGACACATGTTTGATCTAAGTGATCAAATTAGCAATCTAATAGTTCTTTTGAGGAATTAATGATCAATGTGATTTTGCAAAGGTAGTTTGAACAAGTGAGTATCATTTGAATGATTAAAATCGAAGTCATATGCAGAGATTAAAGTCCATTTCTGAAAGAGACTCTTGAAGGTGAAGAAAACTTCATACAGAGAAGTATTTCTTAAAACATATGGAAGATAACTTGAAGTTTGTGTAAATTTTGGTTTATTCTTGATATAGAGGAGTTCTTAAGTCAAGATAGATCAGACATTTGGGCACCTGGGCATCTACCAAGACCACCAGAAGCAGGAGAACTAGCAGAGAATAACCAGTAATGTATTTAGGGGGGAATGAAAAAGGAAGGAAGGAAGGGGTAAAGAAGGGTTGATAGGTTGAGATAGATAGCGTATGGAGTCATAGGAATAATGGGGTAGAATGTGAAAGATTGGGATGGAGTTGTGGAATTACCAGAATGGGAAATTAATGTGGATGATGGTAAAAGAGGTGGGGGGAAAATTGGGAAGAAGGGGATTGTTGCGACGAATTGGGGCAGGGAGAAGGTGGAAAAGAAAAGGGGAAAGGCAAAATAAAGTAGTTGGAATTTGAGGGGTTGGGCAAAATAAAGAAATTCACAACCATATAGAGACCAACCTGTACACATGCATATGAACAAAAGCAACCAGCAAACAACCATAGAATGCACAAATAACACACAAATAACAGAGAACCAGAATCTCATATATAAGAGAAGAAAAATACAAGGAAATCTATGGCCAGCGGTAAGTACATGAAGTGGCAATGAATGGCAAAGATCTGCCTAGCAGTAAGTACATGAAGTGCCAATGAATGGTAGGGAAACCAAAATGATAACTAAGTGCAATCCTACGAAATGAGCCTCAACAACAAAAGGAGGCAAGGGCAGACAAAATGATGCAAGTGAAAACTGAAGGGGTAGGAATGCCTAGATCCTAGGGGAGAGACACTAGTGAGTAGTGTCTAGCTGATGCATCGTTGGAGAATGAGACCCTGCCCCGTGGGGCATCGCTATGAGGCGGAGGTAAGTCGGGGGAGGTGGGTGGAATGATGGCTTCCTCCTCAGTGCATGCAACAATCCTGCTCCTATACCTCCGTAGGTGATCATGCTCCCTGCAGACCAGTCGACACGTAGGACTATCACATATTCCCAAGGATGCATGCTGGCGGATCTCCAAAAGAGCGGGAATCACAACATCAGCCTTATCTCGAAACCGGTCTATGTCCTGTTGCATGGTCCACAGCATAGCTCGAGACATCTGCCACTGTGGGGCCGCAGAAGCACGAATGCGCTCGATCATCAAAGCGTATTGTTGATGTAGTGTGGTTGTCACAGAGACGGAATCAAGGGAGAGACGTGTAGCATCGGCTCCATCGCTCGCGATGAGAGTTGCATCACAAAGAAGGCCCAGGAAATAAGTGGGAGAAGCAAGAGGTGAGTGATGATGATGGGAGGTGGAGGCAGACTCAATGGATATGGCGGAGATGGAAGAGGCTGAGCGGCACCAGTCGGGGGGGGGGGGGGGGGGGGTAACAGAATGGATGACGGAGGAAGAGGGGCAGGAGACTGTAAGCTACTAACCGGAAAAGAATCCATCAAATGTGTATGTACTCTAGTAGCGGGCGGTGGAGTGGAGGCTACGATGGGAGTGGACACCTGAGGAAGGGAGCTAGGGGGTGTGGGAAATATGACGGCTTGTTGTGGAGGAGGATGGGGAGAATGGGCTATAGAGTGTGTAGGTGTGAAGGGGCAATGTTGTGGCTGGGTGCTATGGACTATGTACTAGGAAGATGAAAGAGCCAAGCCAAGACCCGGGCAGAGTATACAGAGAATGAATGTGAGCCGCGGTGGAGGGCATCATGGAATTGGCGAGAGCGAAGTAGGAGGGACTGAAACATGAGTAAGCCATAGGGATAAGGGCTTCCATTTATAAAGCAGAATAGTGGGTGGGCAATATGGATCTCATGCAACGGAATGTCCGAGGGGCTACAAAATAAGAAGTAGAAAATGAAAGAATGAAGGATGGCTCGTTGGTATGGGGTAGGCATGGCATCAATGCCATATAACAAAATGCAGAATGCTGTTGTCTCTTCCCGAGACAACCCAGAGTAGAGGGATGGTGGAGCGCGATACGAAGAGATGCTAGAACCTATGCCTGCTGTGATGACCGCAGGGGTCAGTG
Organism: Ceratopteris richardii; assembly: GCA_020310875.1. Classification (NCBI taxonomy): domain Eukaryota; kingdom Viridiplantae; phylum Streptophyta; class Polypodiopsida; order Polypodiales; family Pteridaceae; genus Ceratopteris; species Ceratopteris richardii. The sequence goes on from CM035413.1 coordinate 142,919,125, forward strand.
AACCGGAGGGAAAATGTGGGAAATCAAGAAGCACTGTGTGAATATCAACACGCTCAGCTTCGAATAATAAGAGGGAGGTTAGGCACCAAAGACCAGCCTGACGAAGGCATCCCTCGGGGAGTAGGTCGATGAGCGGAATCGTTGGCAATGCTAAGTGGAGGCGAATGGAGAGGGACGAAGATGAGACCCGATGATCAATAATGGATGACAACAGTGGGCATGGAATAGGAGAAGTGGAATGGCTATCCAAGTTGGGTACGGGATGGCCACTACAGCCAGCAGAGTGCGTCCGAGCTGCACTGGGAAGGTGGGGGCCAGGTGGGGGAGCCCCTGGGCTATACAACGAGGATCCAAAGAGGGAGAGACAGGGAAGGAAAGCCGCAAAGGGCTGGCTACCCTGGAAATGTGGAGGGGTGGAAAGAGGAGGAGGGCGTGGGAATGGGGCGCGAGGGATGGAGGGGACCGAGGTGGCAAGGATAGAGGGTGGGGGGGCCATATGTGCTGGGTGTAGGGGGGCGACAGGGATGGTGGGGGTGGAGGCCATAGGGGTGGTGTGTGACAAGGCCATAGGAAGGGTAAGGCCTACCTCTGTAGGGATGGTGGCTAAGTCCAAAGCCGAAGGTGTAAGCTCCGAGTATGCCTCGGTGGCCATGGATGAAGCCTGCTGGGGTGCTGAAGAAGCCATGGATGCAGAGCAAGAACGTGGGCTTCAACCGAGTGCTGAAAACACATAGACCATCAATAAGGACTGCAATAGGATGGGATCAGGCAGACAAGAGGGGAGGGCCAACATGCATATAAAAGAGATATCTATGAAGTCAACACCGAAGTGGACAAAGGAAAACAGCTAGAAAACATCCCATTTTGGTTAATTGAACCCAAAAATTGGATTCAGCATGTCGAACACCCTAAAAATGGTCCTTAAAATGCCAAAAACGGAGTGGTACAAGATGAATAACAGAAATATACACAAACAATGAAGAGAAAAGAAGAAAAAAGAAGGGGGTAGAAAATAAATAAATAAAAACAAAAATAAAAAATAAAATAATTAAGAAATAAGAGGGAAAAAGGAAAATAATAAAATAAAATGACTAAAATAAAAAATAAATAAAATAAAAATTTACAAGAAACACAAATAAAATAAAATAAAATAAAATAAAAAATAAATAAATAAGAAAAAAATGGGGCTTACCTGAAAACCGAATCGGACGTGGGGGGAAAGGGGAGAGGTTGTGGGGGGGTTTATATAGGGTGTGGGGAGGGGCAGGGGGAGGGCGGGGGGGGGGGAGAGAGAGAGAGAGAGAGAGAGAGAGAGAGAGAGAGAGAGATATTTTTGAAATTATCTTCCCTTTTTTGGGGAAAAAATAAAAACACCTAGGGGGCCCTTTTTTTGGAAATTATCCAAAAAAATTGAAGAAAAATCTAAAAAAAAAGAAATGGTTGCTAAATTTGCTAAAAACTCAAGGAACAAGCATGAAATGGATAAAGAAATCTACTAAAACTTAAGAAAAATGAAATGAGTAGGCTACGTACAACCTGAACAGATTTTGCAGGTTCCTGGTGATCCATAATTCTTCAGTTGTGTTGATGATAGGCCTTGAGCCTTGATATATTGACTAGTGGCAAGGCTTCTCCTTTAAGCATCTCTTACTCGGAACACCCCAATTCAGCATTGATTTAGCTCGATAAGGTCCTTCCCAGTGTGGAATCCATTTTCCTCTCACTTGTGTTTGGATTTGAGGTCTATGGACAAGAACTAACATGCCTGGCTCTATGTTGTTGTTCCACAGATTCCGATCGTGTGCCTCCTTCCTCTTCATCTGAGTCTCTATCAACTGTTTAGCTGCATGTAGACGTATCTCCTCCACTTTATGTAGTGCTCCAAGCCTCTGAGAGACAGCACAATCTTTCTTTCCCTGCATGAATGCTACTTTTGGTGATCCATGTAAAAATTCAAAGGGTTCAATTGGCAATATCCCATAAACCAGTTGGAATGGAGAGTAGCCAGTAGCCTCTTTGTACGCTAACCTATATGCCCATAGGGTAGCTTGATAAGCAATGCCCCAGGAAGTGAGTTGTAACATACATTCTTTCCTTAGCATGGCAATTAATACCTTGTTGGTGGATTCTGCCTGTCCATTAGCTCTTGGATAATAGGCAAAAGAGGTCCTATGTAGAATTCTATTCCTGTTGAAAATTTCCTGTAGGAACTTATTCACAAAATGAGTACCTTGGTTTGTACAAATTTCAAGTGGATATCCAAACCTGCAAATGATGCTACTATAAATCAAATCAGCAACAGTTTGAGTAGTGCAGTCAGGGGAGCCAATAGCTTCAACCCACTTAGTCGCACAATCTGTGGCAATCAATAGATACTTCTCTCTTTTTGGAATCGATGGAGGGTAGATGGGCCCTACAAAATCTAGCCCCCACTTCTCAAATGGTTGCCAAGAAGTGGAAATAATCAAAGGGTTGTGCCTCTGCTTTGTTGGCTTGGATCCACACCTCTGGCAAACTTCACATGCCTTTCCCCATTCATCTGCATCTTTGAATAATGTAGGCCACCATAAACCAGCATCAAGGATCCTCCGACTCATAATATGTCCTGGAAGGTGCTCACCACCTGTTCCTTCATGTGCAGATTGAAGGACTTCCCTCACTTCTTCTTCTTCCATGCACTTCCTAAATTTGTTGTCCTTCCCCTATCTATATAATTTTTCTTCAATGATGGTATAAGATCTGCTCTTGATTAGGAGTTCTTTCTTTGCGCAGCACTTGCCTCCTCTGGATACACTCGAGTTTTAATGAAATTCTTGATATCATTATACCAACCTTGAGCTTGTACAGCGAACAGATTAGCATCTGGAAAATCATCATTGACTCCAATAGCTTGATCCATCATATTGATCCTGGATATGTGATCCGCCATGACATTTTCTTTACTTGGTCCTTGGACTATAGAAAAATCAAACTCCTAGAACAAAAGTAGCCACCTCCATATCCTCCCGATTGCTTGTGGCTTGTTCAATAAATACCTGAGTAGTTGATGATCTCTGATGATAACAAACTTCCCACCCAGCAAATAATGACAAAATGTTTGTATGGGGAAAACCATTGCTAGAGCTTCCCTTTCTGTTGTGCTATAATTTTTTTTAGCTTTAGTCAAAATTCGACTAGCATACTGAATAGGCCTATCAAGTTTGAATTCTTCACTATGTTGAGCCAAGACTGCACCCACTGCATATGCACTGGCATCTACATCCACATGAAAAGTATTTGACCAATCTGGGGTGATAAGGATTGGTGCAGCCACCAATTTGGACCTTAATGTCTGATAAGCATTCTCTTCTTCCTCTTCCCATTTAAAGGGTACTTCTTTACCTGTAAGTCTAGCCAATGGCCGGGCTGTCTCTGCATACATTTTAATAAATCTTCTGTGGTACCCAGTATGCCCCAAGAAGCTTTGAATCTCTTTAGGAGATTTGGTTTTAGGAAACTTTAGTATAGAAATAATTTTATCAGGATGTGGAGCCATACCTTTAGCCGACACCACATGTCCCAAGAGGGTTCCTTCTGTCACGAGGAAATGACATTTGTTTGGGTTTAGCTTTAGTTTAGTTTCCCTGCATCTCTTATGAACATTCTGCAGCTATCGCAAGTGATGAACCAAGCAATCTAAAGGGGTCTCTTTGTGAGATCGTGAAAATGAAGAAAATTCATCCATGAAAATTCTAAGTGTTTCCAGCAATAAGGGTCCAAAAATGAGGTTGACAGTTCTATTAAAGGTGGCTTTTTTACATACACATATGTTCCCCAAGGTGTGATAAAAGTAGTCTTTTCACGATCCTCTAGGTGTATGGATATTTGATTATAACCACTAAAACCATCCATAAAGCTATATAATGCATGTCCAGCCACTTCTTCAATGAATTGCTCTCCAAATGGCATGGGGAATCCATCTGGAATGGTCACCTTATTGAGTGCTCAAAAGTCAACACAAATTCTGATTTTGTTGGTATTCTTCTTTGGTACTATAACCATAGGTGACAACCATTCTGAGTGTTCCACAAGAATGATGATTCCTGCATCCTCCATCTTCTGTATCTCCACATAAACAGCTTCGGCATATTTTGGGTTGAGTCTATAACTCTTTTCTCTTGTTGGTTTGGCTCCATCAACCAGAGGGATTTGATGCTCTCCATAATTGGCACACACTCCTTCTAAGTCTTTATAATGCCAAGCAAAAACATCTACAGAGTGGGTCAAGAAAGATTTTACCTTTTCAAGGAGTTCTGGGTGGCTCCACAACCAAGTAGCCACCAAAAGTGGACGATTATTTTCCTGAGTGCCTAATTGTCTTTCTTTGACAGGGTTTCTCTCTACCATGGTATCTTCATGCTCATCTCCAACCTTGTTTTCTTCCCACAAATTTTCATGTATTGTTGCATAAGCTGGAGTGTTCTGGATCTCAATATATTCTTCCTTGTCCTGCATCCATCCTGCAGGGATTTCTTGAATTGGTAAAGAACATTCTTCACTAGTATGTTTTACCTTGTCTTTAATTTTAGTAACTTCCTTCTCGGCTATTGTTGCATCCTCTTCCAAGTTGTATTTGAGGGGTGTCTTCCTCCCCCTTCTATGGTCTGTGATGGGTTCTCCCAATCCATCAACCTGAACTTTATCCTCATTTTCATTATAACATTCATCTGTACAAGAATTATTAAGAAAAACTCCAAAACAAGAGGAAGAGTGCCTGCTTGGAGCCAATTCAGAATACCATCTTCTTCCTCGAACTCTATTTGGGGTTGGTCCTCCGTTTCTGGTTCCATGCAAATGCCAACTGATTGCATCATGCTAGTGTTCCCTTGATGATCGGGGCCCTCCCTCTAAATGTATCTGTGTCAGTTCCTGCCCTTTCTTTTGTACCCACATAGTGTCTTTACCCCAATCATGGATGACACTTGCATGCCTTAGCTATGGTCTTCCAAATAAGAGGGGAAATCCTCCTTCAACCTGGGGTAGTCTTAATACCACAAAATCCAGAATGAAGAGATTACCTTGTACTTCTGGTGGAACTTTTGGGATCACTCCCAAGGGCCTTACTTTGCTTTGATATCCCAAAGTAACAGTGAAATTTGCAAGCCTTGAAGGGTGTAGTCCAATCTTTTCCATTGTATGTTCAGGCATCAAGTTAATGCCAGAACCACCATCTACAATAACTCCTTGAAACTCATGACCTTTGATAGAGACTGTCAGCCGAGGGCTCTTATAATCTATAAGGGGTGCTTCCCGTACAATTTTACCTTTATGCATGACAGCAGTCTTTGCCACTAAACTTGTAGTGGAAGCCTCAATCAGTTATCTGCAAGAGTTTTGACCTGAATTTCCCATCCATCTTTATTAAATCAAACATACTAACCTTCTTCTTCATGGACTTGAGTAGTTTTGAAGCCTCTGATTCCTTAAGAGCATGGGCTCCAATTGACTTATCAAACTCCTCATGAGCCCTGTTGAATGCATGCCTAATGGCATCACTGGTACATATGAGATCTCCTTTTTGTCTTGTCTCTGCACATGTGGTGGATTTGTCTTCAGATGTCTCTTTGTCTTTATTCAACCCATTAATTCTTGATTCTTGACCCACCTCTACTTGAACCTTCCCCTTGCTTCTTGTCTACACTGTAAAGATTCAATTTCTTCTAACTGCACCACCCTGGTAAATGGTGAGTGCCCATTGATTTTATCTAACATTTCTTCTTTGTGCACAGAAATCATTTGAATGTGGGGTCCAGATGAAGAGGCTTGATTCTTAGGACAACAGTTTGTATAGTGATCTCTGGCCTTTGGGCACTTCTTGCAAGGAGGGGCATTTTCTGGTAGAGTGCACCTACTTTGATAGTGCCCACATTCTCCACATCTGAAACAAATGATTGGCCTCCTAGGCCCATTTCCAAAGTTATTCCTCTATCTAGGGTTGTAATTGTTACCTTGATTGGGTGCAACCGCCATCACATCGGCTGGTGGTCCTGCATAATTGGCAAGTCATACTTAACAGAGGACATTCACTTACTATATGACCTTGCTTGCTACACATGGTACACCAAAGTCCACTCTTGATGCCACCCCCTTTGAGTTCCTGTAACTCCTATCGCAGCTGAGCCAATTCCTCTGCTTGGGTCTCCTCCTCCTTTTGGAGCTTTAATGCCTCAATCTCCCTCCTCAACTAAGTAACATTATTCTCCTCCTCTTTTTGGGGCTTATTCCTTTTTAAGCCCTCCAGCTCCTTCCTTAGCTGGATTACTGGATCCTCTATTTCTGTAGAATATGGTAGTTGAGAAGAAATTGCTCCATACTATTGCCTTATCTACTCCAATCGTGTAGCTCTATTGATGAACTCGTCTATGGAGGCTGTAGGCAACACTAATTCCTTGATTCTACATTGGGTGGTCACTGGAAGTGGCTTAGCTAACCATTTCTTAACAAAAAAGTCATGTGGAGGATCTGGCAACTTAGCCATTAGTGCCTTTGCCCTAGTTACAAATTTTGGAAATTTTTCACCTGGACCTAGTGTCAAGTTTTCTAATTCCTCTATGATGATCTCTGCAGTATTTCCATGCTGCAATTGGGTTTGAATGCATCTTTCATTAAGTCCCAAGTTGTAAAATGGTTCTCAAGAAACTGGTTGAACCATTTATCTGCTAATCCTTCTAATGTTGCAGGGAAGAGTATCAAAAAGGCATCCTCTCTTCCCATTAAGCCTCTAGTTTTGCATAGTGCTAAAAACCTTCTGATATGCTCATCTGGATCTTCTTGAGCTAGGCCTTTGAAAGAAGGAAATTTTATATTTAATCTTGATAGTAGGGTTTCCAAGTCTACTTGACCAGCCATGCTCTTTACTGATGAAGTTGATGAAAGTGGACAGGAGGATCTTCTAATGGCCTTCCTTCTTGTTTGCTTGCAGGTGACCCTCAATGTTTGGTACTAGGTTGCGGTCATGAGCTATTCATAATCCTCTTAGTATGAGATGGTTGATAAGAATATGTACCTCTTAGTCCAATGAAGTAGTACTATCAGCACTTGAATAGTGTTTCTCCACACTGCAGTATGTCTTCTCCTATGCTCAAATCTCCTTGGAGTCCCACCGGGTGTGCCAAATTTTTTTGGGGGATTCTTGGACAAGAAGGGATTTGAGTGTTTTTAGGAGAAAAGGGGAAGACAAGAAGAAAGATACACACTAGAAGCCTCTGTCCATTGATTATAAGAAGGCAAATACAATGGTGATGCACAATACAATCCAATGCTTCTGTGCAAAATCCCACAGAGTGCTCAATTACAAAATACCAAATACCCAAGGTCCTCTTGTTGCCGGCCTCCTCTGCACCAGACCTCCACCTTCTCCAAGCCTGCACTTATGCACACCTTGCACCAAGCTTCCAATAAGGGGGAGGGACGGACACCTTCTGTCGGCATGCGCACACTACAATGAGACCTTGGGATCCTTGGGGTGAATAGCTTAGCCCTTCTCTGCACACTTTCTTAGTCACTCTTCATGCACACCTTGCACTTCACTTCTCTACGTTGCACACTGTGTGTCTCTTGCACTTCTCTCTCTTCCTAGCTTAGACTATGCTCTCTCTTGCCTAAACTTGCTTACACTTGCTTGTCCAAGCATAGTCCTTGCCTTGATTTGAGTGTCGATTCACGTACGCTCCTAACTGCAAGAGTATCTTGGTGCTCACTTTGATGTCCCAAGATTTTCTCCTCAAGTGGGCAGCCAACGAATCCCTATTTTGTCCTGTAGTGACTTTAGACTAAAACAAAAATTTTAATTGGGGGGCCATACTTTCACTTCTGTGTACGCTGCCGCTTCACATACCTTCACATTTTCCTTTTAAGTCTTCACTTGTGTATCTAAGAGAGGATTCACCTGAACCTTCCAAAACACTTTAAAAACACTTTGAACCTTAGGGAAATTAGAGAAATACCTCTGCAACCTGCAACCACTTTCTCCAATTCACCCTTTGTGGAAAATTACTTGTGCACTACCTGTGCACCTTGACACCTACACTTCGAACACTTTGACTTTGCCCCTGTTGACTTTGACCTTGACCTTGTTGACTTTGACCAATTTACTTTGCCTCTTGACTTTGATTGTGTTGACTTTGACTATGGTTGACTTTGACCAATATGACTTTTGATAAGCATCTGAATCGAATGGTGAGATTTGAATGCCATGAGAATTTGAGCGCCTAAAATTCTGGCCATCGGATATAGCTGAAAAAGGACAGTATGGATTGATCCCAGACAAAGTAAACGTGCCTTTACATGCTATCCATCGAATTGTTTCTATGATCTAATGGCTCCCATCTAACTGCGCATAGCGATCAGCCCCAAATGCGACCGTCCGTTAGATCTTTGATGATCTAACGGCCCAATTTCTTGCAGAACATGATCGTAGGACTGTCCCCACTCCCACGAACTGACATGCTTTCTCTCTCTAGTCTCAGGCTAGATTTAAACTAAACCTTTGATTTGGGAAGATCCAAAGGCCAAAAATACTCACGCCCACCACAAGATATTCGAATTTTTTTCTAGTAATATTTTATTCCACAATACCAGGGTGGTTTCATATGCCTTTCTAAAACTAGAGATTAAGACTTCTAAACCCTAAAAATTAGGGATCTTGACAAGGTCCATGCAAGGCTCACTTTTTCCCCTGATGGGTCCACTATCATTATGTGAGAGAGAAGCTATTGAGCAAGGAAATTCAATTGGCTTATGTATCAACCAATATGCAATGCGCAGACTTATTAACCATAGCACTTGATGGTACTAAACTTTGTAGCTTTAAAGCTATATGATTGGATTACCGGACATTCAAGAGGGTTGATAGAGGAAGATCAAGCCAAGATGTTTGACTTGAGGGGGAGCTGTTGGTGCAAATACCAAGCCTACACACTTGTCTAGATATAAAGATTTTTATCTGAAAATGATTGAAGATCCATGAGAGCCATTGCTATGGATTCTTTACCTTTTACCATTTGTAAAAGCCAATTTAACTTAGAGGAATATTTGTAGCTACCACTATTTTCTGGTTGTGAGATGAAAAAGCTATGACTTCATTTGGAGAGAATATCTCCTAGATTAGGGGGATCACGTTTTATTAAAGGTCAATGGTGAACTCAAATTCAATATTTAAATGAATCATCTATAAAAAGATGAAGATAAAACTCGCGGGATAGATCACTCCAATCCCGAGGCATTAGCTGATCATTTTGTAAGAGAGTGAGGCTCACATCATAGCCTACACCTCTATCAATCATTGGGCATTGATTATCATGCCAATGATCATGTACAACATTGTTTCATAATACAATAGATCATTCATTATATATGTTGATCTCTCTGTTATTATCACTCAAAATAGTCATTTTCTATTGCTCATGTATCAATCAATACTCCACCATTTTCGATGTTCTATAGCTTGTTGGAATCAGCTCTAAGTCAACTACATCAAATTTTGAAGATAATCCATTCAATAAATTTGGATAAACGTGCGTCAAAGTACCAATGGTCAAACTCTATAGAGGTTCTAAAAAATCGAGGGTAATGCTATACTTGCTAAATTGATTGCTTTGTGCAAAGTCAATCATTTTAAGTGATTCAACTTGGAATTATTAGCTCATTAAGCTAATTTGATATCTCTAAAAGGAATGTTTCTAGTTCTTACTGTACTAGAATCACTGAGCTTAACAAGCAACAGGTGTGTGAACCAAAATAGAAGGTTTTCATTGATTCTTGAATTTAGAAGTAGTCTATTTTCGTATCAAACATTACTTGCATCATTTACAAAGTACATATGCACTTATTTAGTGTCATTGGAAAGCTAAGAGGGCCTACGACAAAACTCTGAAGCAACAAGGGGCTGGTACAAAGCAGGGATTAGCAGTACCTACCCATTTTCTGAAGTGTCCATCCATCTTTCCCAACAATGGTATCCTAGAGCAAAGCTAAGGTCAAATGGGAGATGGTTTTCCTTCCATCATTGATAAATTGGACAGGAACAACTACCAAACATGGTCCTTGAGGATGAATACATACTTGCAAAGAAGGAGTCTCTATGGATACATCTCAGGAGATGAGGAAATGCCCAATTTTCAGAAGCAAAGGACAACCCACAAGAGAGGAGCATGAAAGACTCAATTCATGGTGTGCCAAAGATGCATTAGCAAGGTCTTACTTACTTAACTCAATCTCTGATTCTCTTCTTCCACACATAAGGGACTGTAAGACATCCCAAGAGACTTGGGAAACATTGTCTTCATATTTCTCTTCCAACATAAGGGCTAGGAAGAACCAATTGTGGATTGAGTTTACAACTCAAAGAAAGCAACCCAAGCAAGGCATCTCAAAGTATGTGACCAAAGTCAAGGATGTAGCTGATCAAATGGATAGCATAGGAGAAGAGATTGAAGAGGAGCAGATTGTGAGACTAGTAATCAATCGCATTAAGGTAGATGAAAAATGGGAGAGCTTCACAACTGCCATGGACTTGTACATGGACATGCAGATTCCAGATCTTACCACACTCATGGGGCAACTCTTTACCCATGAAGACAAGCTCAACAAGAATGGAGATCTATCAAGAGGTAATAGCTCTTCTACCCTATACACAGATAAAAATAAGTCTAAAGAGAAAGGGAAAAGCAAGAAGATTGAGGATGAAGGAGCTACCTCCGAAGCCAACTATGCAGGGAGAGGTAGAAACTGAAGAGGAGGCAGAGGAGGTAAGCAAGGTAGGGGGAGACCTTATAACTCCTCGCCATGTAATATTTGTGGTTTGTCAAATCACACTACAAATGAGTGTTACAGGAACTACAAGAATCAGAGAGGTAGAGGTTTCCAAAGACGTGGATATACACAATCAAGAGGAAGATTCAACCATCATCAAAACTACAACAACAATTACAACAACAACAACAACAATAACAACTACCAAGGAGGCTACAAATCAAGGAAGAATTACAACAACTATACAGAGGAGCAAGAGGATTCTCTTCTGATTATGAATATGACTTCAAAGCTAGGTATAAATGATGTCCATCATTCTACATTTACTTAGGATGCTCAAACCATGTGGCAGGCAATGTAGCTCTTGTCTCTGAAATTGAGGAACCTAAGGATAAAAATAAAGTACAAATAGGTGATGACACCAAGCACTCAGTGGTCAAAGACCAAACATTATCAGAGCTTGAAATTTGGCATAAGAGATTAGGGCATATTGGTGAGAGAACCTCAAAACAAATATGTAGAGATCAATGTGTGCTTGGGATACCCAATGTATCCAAGCAACACATGATCTGTAAATGTGGTGCTTGTCAGATTCGAAAATCTCATAGGTTACCATTCTCAAAGAAAGGCTACATGCATGAGGATTACCTAGAGCTTGTCTATATAGATGTATGGGGGCCAACTAAGGATCCCTCAATTTCTGGATCAAGGTATTATGTATCTTTCATTGATGATTTCAGTAGGTGGACTAACTTATATTTTATAAAGCACAAAGATGAAGTATTCACTTGTTTTAAAAAGTATCTTGCACTTGTTGAGAACCAAACAGGAAGAAGTCTAAAGAGGCTAAGGTCAGATGGAGGAGGTGAGTACTTCTCAAATGAGTTTGATGCATTCTTGCAGGATAGAGGAATAAAAAGAGAAATTACAACAAGGTATAGCCCTGAGCAAAATGGGGTGGCAGAGAGGAGAAATAGACTTATTGTTGAAACAGCTAGATCAATGTTAAATGAAAAAAAGTTACCTAATTTCTTCTGGGCAGAGAGTGTATCTACTACCACTTGTCTTGTTAAGAGTTTGCCATTAAAATCTCTTGATGGGATGACCCCATATTAAGCATGGCATGGTAGAAGACCTTCACTTGATCATTGCAGGATCTTTGGATGTATTGCTTATGTGCATATACCATCTCAAATGAGAGGTATGCTAGACCCTAAGGTAGAGAAGTGTATCTTCATAGGGTATGACTTGAATCAGAAAGGATACAATTTCTACAATCCTTCCAACAAAGGATTTATGGTCAGTAGAGATGTTGTCTTTGACGAGAATGATTCTTGGTTTGAAAGTGAATGCAGGAAAGTAAAGTTGCCTTATGACTTGGAAGAGGAATTTCCAAGCCTCACGAAGGAGGAGCGAAACTAGATTGAAGACATCCAATCAGATGATGAGGACATCATCAACTTAGAAGAATTTAGGGCATGTAAGTATAAAGGAAAAGTCAAGATGAAGAAGTTGAAGGATATACCTGAATCATCCAACCAAGCAATTAGAAGATCACAAAGAGAAAGCAAGAAGCCAATGAGATATGGGTATGACACTGTTACATAAGAACAAGCTCTAAAGTATTATTTTTTAGGCTTATGGAGTTTATTATTTATGATAAATAACATGTGGAGGCACTCACATCTCCAAATTTAGAGTAAAAGTAGATAAAAGTAAGAAGGAAAGGAGAGGTTTCTATTTTTAGACAAGGAAAGAGCTTCTGTTTACCTCTCAATAAAAAGAGTGGTTCTCTTAGTGTAGGTGGCCAAATTGAGTGATTCTTGTTGCGTTGCAAAGCTTACAACTTGTAATATATAAGTAGACCAGCTTTTGTACAATTTTCAATGAGAAGTCTCCGTGCAAGTAGGCTTTTTTGCAAATCGTCCTTCTTGTATCTATCCAGTGTCTCATCAGAGACATACCTCTCTTCAAACTTTCATATCTCAGTCGTTATGAGGTCTTTTTGAGTGATTTCACTTGGAGGAGGTTCCGTAGCTCTTATAATTTCTATGTCTATGAAAATTTTTCCATAGCTCTTTGATTTTCCTTGATGTTGGATATCAGTTTTCAATTCAGATAGTTAGTCATACCTTGCTGTTGCAGGCCTTCTCATACCTTGACTTCAAACTATTCGTTTGGGAGCTATATTCTAGCTTTTTTGAGGTTTTTTGTTTCTAGACCATGCTACTCAAAATCTACTTTTAGAATCTTTGATTAGTTTTCAAAAATCCGGCTCAGAGAGTTTCTAGTGGTTATTTTGCTATAGTGACCCATTTTTGTATTTGGAGAAAAGTTTGATTTCTAAAGTTTGGAAATATTTGTTTGATCTTTTGAAGATCTTGGGAGGTCTCATCATGTTTCGTTGTGTACTTTGATGTTTAAAAGTTTGTAAACATAACATTGTGGTATCAGAGCTTTTGTTTTTTTATCAAATCTTTCATACAACTTATTGAATTATCTTCTTTGTTTACAATAATTCAACATGGCAGATTTGAGTGCATCGATTGAGAAGTTATCACATGGGAGAAATTATCCCATGTGGCAATTTAGAATGGAGTTTTATCTCATGTCTAAAGGTCTTTGGGGATTGATAACAAATATAGAAGTGAAGCCACTATTACCAGAAGCTCCTACACAAGTAGATCGAGCAAGAGAGCAAGAATGGATTGAAAGAGACAGAAGAGTTTTGTTTATTATATCACAAACAGTTTCAAATACTATGCTTGGACATATAAGAGGTTTGAATACTAGTAGAGAGGCTTGGGAGTCTCTAGAAATATTATTTGCAACTACCAACAGAGCGAGGCAAACACAACTTATTGGTGAGCTGACAAGAGTAAAAAAGAAGCCACGACAATTAGTTAATGATTATGTTCTTGAGGTCAAATCTCTTATTGAAGAATTAGCCTCTATTAATGCATCTCCTAGTGATGATATAAAGTTTAATAGCATGTTAAATGGCTTGAGAGAAGATGAAAGATGGAAGTCTTTCATTACATCTATCATGACTCGAGAGAATCTACCATCCTTTGAAGATTTACAAACGCTCATGATGACTGAAGAAACCAACATAGAAGGCAAAAACTCCTATCATTCACAAAGAGGTAGTCAAGGACAAGCTCTTTATACTTCATCAAATAGATCAAGAGGTAGAGGAAATTGGAGAGGAGGAGGAAGATTCAACAACAATGCAAGAGGAAGAGGAAGCTTTAATGCTACTAGAGGAGGAAGAACAACACAACAAAGTCAACAGACTCAACCAAATCAGCAAGGTAACTTTACTTGCCATTATTGTGGTAACATGAACATATTTGTGAACTTACACAAGCCAGATTCAAGAGTCACAATTGCTACAGGAGATAGTACTAAGCATGAAGTAGTTTACATTGGTGATTGTCCACTTAATGAAAATGTAACTCTTAGAGATTTTCTGTTTGTTCCTACTATTACAAGAAATTTGATTTCATTTGGACAGATGGAGGACAATGGAGTGAAGGTTGATTTTGACAATAATGAGTGGTAGGCTTATCAGAAGAAGGATGGGAATTTTCTTATAAAAGGACAAAAGGTAAACAGATTATATACTTATGAAGTTGAAGTTCCAGATTATGCAGGTTATACAATGGTTAATGGGACTCAAGTAAGTCAACTGGAGTTATGGCATAAAAGATTAGGACACATCAGTGTTGGCAGGTTAAAGGATATTACAAAGAAATCATTGGTTGAAGGTTTACCACAACTACCTAAGCAAGATTTGGATTTTGTTTGTGACTCATGTCAGTTTGGAAAACAGGTAGGAAGTCGTTTTTCAAAAGCAGGATTGCAAAGTAGAGGTATTTTGGACTTGATTCATACTGATGTATGGGGTCCATCTCAAGAAGAGTCCATGGCAGGTAGCAAGTACTTTGTAAAATTTATTGATGACTTCTCAAAGTTTACATTCATTTATTTTATGAAATACAAATCCGAAGTGTTTGACATGTTCAAGAAGTTTAAATCATTGGTTGAAAAGCAAATAGGTCAAAGCATAAGAAGTTTGAGATCAGATGGAGGAGGTCAATATTTTTCTAATCAATTTCTTGCATTTTTGGAGGAAGAAGGAATTAAAAAGGAGACTAGAAACAGATACACACCTCAACAAAATGGCATGGCCAAAAGAAGAAACAGGGCTATCTTGGAGATGGGTAGGTGCATGTTAAATGAAAAGGACTTACCACTTACTTTTTGGGCTGAAGCATGCAATATGGCAGTTTATGTGATGAAAAGGTTACCACCTACTCAACATGTACGAAAAGCACCTTATGAATTGTTTTATGGATCAAAACTAGATGTTGCTAATTGCAAAATTTTTGGAAGCACATGTTTTGTTCATGTTCCACACCAGTTAAGGTCAAAGTTGGATCCAAGGTCACAAAAAATGGTTTTCATTGGTATGGCAGAAAGGCAACCAGGATATAGATGTGTAAACCTAGATACGGGAGAGGTAATTCTTTCAAGAGATGTTATTTTTCATGAAGATAAATCTTGGTATAAACATGAACTGCAAGTAGATGAAGAAGAAACTACAAGAAGTCACGAAGAAGAGCCAAGTTCTCCAAGCTCACCAGAAAGTCAAATTACACATGAAGAGATAACTCCCCCCAATCAAAAGTTGAAGAAAATTCTCGATTTGATTTCAAAGGAAATTAAGTCACAGGAAGAAGAAAGTGAAGGTTCTACATCACGAAGAACTCAAACTTGAAGGCAAGAAAAGCATGGTAGGACAAGAAGCCAATCAAGGTATCCAGTAAGAGAAAGAAGGCAACCGCAAAGATTTTCTCATGAAGCTTATATGGCAAAACTTCTTGAGGAGCAGGAACCAACAAATTTTAAAGAAGCATCAAAGGTTAAGAAATGGGTTAAAGCAATGGATGAAGAAATGACAACTTTGTATGAGAACAATACATGGAGTTTAGTTCCAAGGCAACCTAACATGAAGGTAATTGGTAACAAATGGGCGTACACGATAAAGCAAGGCTTGTTTGTAAAGGTTATGCACAGAGCTATGGTATCGATTATGAGGAGACATTTTCTCATGTTGCTAAGATATCAACAATAAGGACATTAATAAGTGTTGCTGCAAGAAAGTTATGGAATCTTTATCAATTAGATATAAAACATGCATTTTTCAATGGTGATTTAAAAGAAGATGTGTACATGGAGCAACCAGCAGGTTATGAAGATCCCAAGAAGCCTATGCATGTATGTAAACTCTTGAAAGCATTGTACGGTCTTAAACAGGCTCGAAGGGCTTGGAATTTTAGATTAGAAAAGTTTCTTGAAAAACAGGGATACAGGTGTTCAAATGCAAATACTTCTTTGTATGTTAAGGTTGAAGGATCAGTGATTGTTTATATCTCAATTTATGTGGATGACTTGATAATAACAGGAAACAATGAAGGTGAGATAGCTAGGATCAAAGCAAAGCTTGGATCTGAATTTAAAATTTCAGATTTAGGAGAACTAACGTACATTCTTGGAATCGAAGTTATGAAGAAGGACGATGGTGTATATCTTCTACAAAGGAAGTATATTTAGATTTGTTAAAGAAATATGGCATGGAACATTGCAAGAGTATCGGTAATCCAATGGAACCCAATGTGAAGTACAGTGCTGAAGATGGTGAACCTTTAGAAGATCCACTTATCTACAGGTCTTTGATTGGTTCTCTTTTATATGAAACTTTAACAAGGCCAGATATTACATTTACTGGTACATTAAATGAAGGTTTGGGCTATAAATATCATGAAGGTATGGATTTGAAAGCATACAATGATGCAGATTGGGCTGGAAATAAGGATGACAGAAGGAGTACAGGTGGATATCTGATATTTGCAGGTAATAATTTGGTTTCATGGAGTTCTAAAAAACAACCTACAGTGGAACTTTCAAGCACAGAAGCTGAATATAGAAGCCTTATAAATGCAACATGTGAGATTATGTGGTATTTGAAGTTTTATGAAGATATGAATCTATCTACAACATGTCCACTACTCTTTGGAGATAATGTAAGTTCATTACAACTCGCGTCTAATCCAGTGTACCATGCAAGAACAAAACACATTGAAGTGCACTATCACTATATCCGAGAGAAGGTCGTGAATGAAGATATTGATATTCAACATGTTGGAACTAAAGATCAATTAGCAGACATACTCACAAAAGCAGTGGATGCTCAGAAGATCAAGCGAATCAAAGTTCTACTTGGAGTCAAAGCTTTGGATTTAGAGCTTGAGGGGGGTAATGTTACATAAGAACAAGATCTAAAGTATTATGTTTTAGGCTTATGGAGTTTATTATTTATGATAAATAACATGTGGAGGCGCTCACATCTCCAAATTTAGAGTAAAAGTAAATAAAAGTAAAAAGGAAAGGAGAGGTGTCTTTTTTTAGACAAGGAAGGCGCTTCTGTTGACAGCCTCTCAATAAAAAGAGTGGTTCTCTTAGTGTAGGTGGCCAAATTGAGTGATTCTTGTTGTGTTCCGAAGCTTAAAACTTGTACTATATAAATAGATCAGTTTTTTGTACAATTTTTAATGAGAAAACTCCATGCCAGTAAGCATTTTTGTAGATCTTCTTTCTTGTGTCTATCCAGTGTCTCATCAGAGACATACCTCTTTTCAAACTTTCATATCTCAGTCGTTATGAGGTCTTTTTGAGTGATTTCACTTGGAGGAGTTTCCTTGGCTCTCATAATTTCTACGTATATCAAAATCTTCCATAGATCTTTGAGTTTCTTGCTGCTATATATCAGTTTTCAATTCTGATAGTTAGTCATACCTTCCTATTGCAGGCCTTCTCATACCATGACTTCAAACTATTTGTTTGGGTGCTACACTCCACCTTTTTTGACGGTTTTTGTTTCTAGACCATGCTACTTAGAGTCTAATTTCAGAATATATGATTACTTTTCAAAAATTCTGGTCAAAGGGGTTCTAATGGTTATTTTGCTATAGTGACCCATTTTTGTGCTTGGAGAAAAGTTTCATTTCTAAAGTTTGGAAATATTTGTTTGATCTTTTGAAGATCTTGGAGGTCTCATCATGTTTCGTTATGTAATTTGATATTTAAAAGTTTGTAAACATACCAGACACTTCTTTAGTTACTAAGCATTTTGTTTATCTTGCAAAAGACTTGTCATTTGAAGAACCATCATCATATGAAGAGGCAAAGACCAAGGTAGAATTAAAGGAAGCTATGGATGAAGAAATTGAAACACTCAAGGAGAATGATACTTGGGAGCTAGTGCCCAAGAAGGTGTCTATGAAGGTAATAGGTTCTAGATGGATTTACAAGATCAAGAAAACTTATGATGGATCAATAAGCAAGTACAAGGCTAGACTTGTAGCTAAGGGTTTTGCACAAACCCATGGTTGATTATGAAGAAACCTTCTCACCTATGGCCAAAATCCCAACCATTTGGGTATTGGTAAGTGTGGCTACATCAAAGAATTGGAACATGTACCAATTGGATATAAAAAATGCATTTCTAAATGCTGGATTTCAGAGGAGGTGTACTTGTCTCAACCTCCTGGCTATGAGGATCCAAGCAAGGTAACATATGTGTGTAAACTGAACAAAGATCCTTATGGATTGAAGCAGGCACCTAGGGCATGGAGCCATAGGTTGACTACATACCTTTAGGATCAAGGATTCAACAGTAGATTAGATACTTCTCTGTTTATTAAGAGATGTAATTTAGAGGTGATATACCTATGTGTATATGTTGATGATATCATACTTATAGGTAATGATGCTAATGGCATCAAACAGATCAAGAATCAAATGATGCAAGAGTTCAAAATTAGTGATCTAGGATCACTAAAGTATTTTCTTGGACTTGAGTTAGTCTATACTAACTCTAGAACTACATTTCACAAAGAAAGTATGTACAAGACATGTTAAAGAAGTTTCATTTGCAGGATGCCAAGGTAGGAAGCACTCCAATGGAGGTAAACCAAAAATTAAGTGCTCATGAAGGTCATGTGCTTAATGATATTGCAGGATATCAAAGCATAGTGGGATTCTTGAACTATGCTACATTGACAAGGATTGACATTGCTTATGGAGTAAGTGTCTTAAGCCAATTTATGCACAAACCTAGGGCACCTCACTTGGAAGCTGCCAAGAAGATTTTAAAGTACCTTAGGGGCACTCAAAATCAGGGCTTTCCTTATACTTCAGATCTAGACATCAAGGTATACTCTAATGCAGATTGGGCAGGTTGCAACGATGATAGAAGGAGTACCTCAAGATACCTATCTTCTACAGGTGACAAACCAATATCATGGTCTTCCAAGAAGCAACCAATTGTTGTGTTGTCTTCCACAGAGGCAGAGTATAGAGGATTGGCCAATGCTACTCAGGAGGCCATATGGATCAGATTGCTATATACAGAGTTGGGTTTGCATACTAGATCTCCAATGACTTTTGGAGACAATACAAGTTCTTTACATTAGCAAATCCTATTTATCATGCTAGGACCAAGCATATAGAGTTCCACTATCATTATGTGAGGGAGAAGCTATTGAGCAAGGAAATTCAGCTGGCTTATGTATCAACTAATATGCAATAAAAAAAAATCCATGCAAAAAAATGTGTCTCCTCCTCCTCCTTCCCATGCCTACACGCTTCTGATTCTTCCTCGGTGGCAAGTTTTTTTCCTAGCCTCTGCCACAAGCAATCTTTCTTCTTTCTTCTTCACCTGCCTACTATGTATATATATATATATATATATATATATATATATATATATATATATATATATATATATATATTTTTAATTTATTTATTTATTTATTTATTTATATAATGCGATGTATGCACACACACACATATATAAATCCCCATTCTAACATATATACGTTTATGCAATGCATAACACATACACATGAGTCACTTAAACAAGCACACATACACATATGACAATGTGCAACGCATTTTATTTTTCTTTACATGCATTTAAAGGGAACGCATAAATTGGCACACATTCAAGGAAACATTATCACATATACAAGAGTACATTCGATACATGATAAAATTGCACACAAACATAGATACATCTCAGATTCACATGTACACACCTATGATCTATGGATCATGCACATAAACATGCATCACACATTTCACGCACATGTGATCATCATAATGCAATCATACACATAAGGGAAGAGCACACATCATTATATATATATATATATATATATATATATATATATATATATATATATATATATATATATATATATATATATATGTGTGTGTGTGTGTGTGTGTGTGTGTATGCAATTTTACCATGCATGCTTGATGGTTACATCTTTTCACATCCACACTCCACACACACAGTTATCACTCAATGATTTACACATGATCGTCTAGGAGCAAAGAACAAAAATCAAGTACAAATACAATATCTCTCGCAAGTACAAGAAATGTATAAAGAGGAGCTTCCATGTTTCATACCATCAATCATGATGTATTCGAAACAATGATATCAAACAACAATTCATGATGAAAGCAATACATGAAGGATTGAAATCACCTATTTTATTTCATTTGCCTGGTTTCATCCTAGGTGAATGTCGTCATCAATTAGTGCAAATGAGCTTCGATAGCATGTATTACTTCAATCACGACCACAAGATCGATAGTAGCCGCAATGCCCCATGAAATCTTGTACTTCCTTGACATTCTTAGGCCTAGGTAGCTCTCCAACACCTCTAACCTTATCCTCGTCCATGGATATGCCATTCTTTGACACTATGTGTCCTAGAATCTTGCCTTGCCAGACCATAAAAGTATAATGTTTTGGGTTCAAGTAGACTTGATATTCTCTACATTTGTCAAAGATTTGTGTCAGCTCATGTATATGTGTTTGTCTAATGTTGGAATGAGCACATTGAGCATCAACATAGACTTCACCAAGTTTTTACACAAGAAATCTTTAAATACATAGCACATCAGTCTTTGCAAGGTAGCTGGCTCATTGGTGACGCATTACTGGAAATGCAAATATGCCCCACTATGTGGCAAAATCCATCTTGTGATAGTATTTTGGGGCAATAGCCACTTGGTTATAGCCAGAGAACCAATCAAGGAATTTTTGGACTTCCTTGCTTGCTACCCTTTATAATAGATGTTTAGTGATAGGAAGCAGATAGCTATCTCAAATAGTGGTTGTGTTAATCTTCTTCAAGCTAATGCAAACACATAACTTGCCATTCTTCTTGGGCACCACTACAATGGGGGAAACCCATTCAATGTGCTCAATTTCATAGATTAATCGGGCTTCTACCAATCGATCTATCTCATCCTTGATCTTGGAAGCATAATTATCATGATATGTGTATGGCTTCTACTTAGTTGGTTTGACTTCTGCAATCATGGGAATTATATGCGAGCACATGTCAGGGCCTACTCCTTTTAGGTCCTTATAGCTCCATGCAAACACATCTCTGTATTCTCTTAATAAATCAATCAACCCATTTTCCTCTTCTTCAATCAAGCCATGTCCTATGTACATGCATCCTTCTTCACCTTCTTCTATGGTCACAATAATTTTCTTTGTGGTTTCTTTGTTTTCATACACCACTCCTGTGAGTGCTTCTCATTTAGGCATTTTGATCATGACTTTCCTATCCACTACTTCATACTTCTTAAAGTTTTTCGGGACCTCAAACAAAGATTCTTCCTCATCTGGTGAGACTTTGCTCTTCTTTCTTTTCTTGCCTTCATTCTTGGTGGCCACCTATGTAGATCAACCTATTGGTGTGCTCTTTTTGTCCTTAAGGGTCAGCTTCTACTACGTATAGGTATTCTTCTTCTGGTGTACAAAAAGGATCCATAATTATTGACTCTAAATTGGCATCACTTGCTTGTTCAATTTCTTCTATGCTAGGCTCGCATTCTTTGATAACCGAATCACACATTATTGGTTATATAGTGAAGGTGGAAATGTCATGGCCATCTTTGTCACAATGTGCTATCCATTGTTCTTCATTGATAGGTACATCCATTCTAGCTAGTATTTTTGCCCAACCATGAGGTTCAAACTCTTCGTTTGGAAATACTACAGGTTCATAGATTGGGTCTCGAATAGATGTATCAGTTTCCTTTGCACCTACCTCTCTAGATTTATCTCTTTTCTCTTATGCTACTGCCGCTCTACGCATCCATAAGTGAGTGTCTTCATGCATCCAAGAAGATCTTGATCCTATGGAATGCACTGACTTCGTATCATCTGTGGTTCCATGGATGGGATTCCACTGTATAGGGGGCATGTCTCTATGAGAGTAGTCTTTGAGATTGACTTCAGTTGTAACACCTAAGTGTTGCAAATACGAGGAATTGGTTCCCCAATCTTGTACTACTTGCAACTATCTCATGAATGGTCTTCCCAAAATCATCTCATAGGCCTAATTTTTGTTAAAGTCGCATATGGAAAAGTATGTTCAAACTCTACACCACAAGTAGTGAGAGTTATCCCTTTTAGGAGTCCTAAGGGTCCCTCTATGTGACCATCAGCCATGTGTAATTTCATTCTTGTTGGCCTGAGTATTGGCTTGCCCGGACGCTTCCATAGGGAGGTAGTATCAATTGCAACTCCTGTGCCTGAGTCCAAGATAGCCTTTGTTGTGTAACCCTGATGAGTGATAGGGACTTCTTCTCCTTCACTCATGTCTCCTATCT
Source organism: Ceratopteris richardii (assembly GCA_020310875.1). NCBI lineage: Eukaryota > Viridiplantae > Streptophyta > Polypodiopsida > Polypodiales > Pteridaceae > Ceratopteris > Ceratopteris richardii. The sequence goes on from CM035413.1 coordinate 142,941,685, forward strand.
TATCCAAGGGTATCAAATGCACTATTCTATGTGATCCTACGTGGGAATGGGTTTCCACCACTTCTGGCACTTGATTGGTTATGTGTTTCCATAATTCTAGCTTAACCTTGAGTAGCTCCTCTAAAGTGATATTGCACTGCACTTTAGTGTTCTTTACTACCTCTGTATTTCTAGGCAACACCGAGTCTTTGTTCCTTACCATGACTGTGGGTGCTCCCATATAGGTGGATTTTGCTCCCCATGGACCTATGAAATGAGGTAGTTCTTGTAGGGAGTTAGAATCAAAGTCTAGCCATCCAGTAGACTAGGTATCCTCTTGTTCTCCATAAATAGAAGGAATATCTTGTGGGAATCGATCATGTAGGTCATCAATAAGTTTAAGGGAAGGAGGATTTTCACTTTCTTTTGCCCATTTCTCTTCTTGAATTTTTCTTAGAAATGCTTGTGAGTATTGATTTACAAAAGTAGAGGTTCCTAACTCTTTGGAATTGGGAACATAAGCATCCTTGGGAGGAAGACTTATCCTTTCACTTCTGAGGTTACTCACTTAGGATGTAGCTTGCTTTCGTGACTCATCTACCATCTTATCCAATATTTCTAACAACCTATCAAAGTGGAATTATGTTTTGGCTGAGTCTATACAATTGAATAGACGGGTGGTCTCAAACATGGTCTGAGCCAATTCTACCATTTTTGCACAAAGCTTTGTTTGTTCAATTTCTAGGTCAACCTTGGGGTAACATGCTTCATGATCTCTCACATTTCAACCTTCTTGGATTCTAGCCTGATATGCTTTAAGCATCATGTCTAAGTCCTTGGAAGTGGGATCTGCTAGGACCGATCCTACTCTAGGTGGTGGTGGGGTTACATGAGGTGGATTAGAAGGTCATTGGGATGGTGGTGGTGGTGATGTGTGAGAGTGCGTTTGAGATGTGAGTTCAACTATCTTGACCTTTGTTTCTATTAGGCTTTCCTCCAATTCGCTCATCTTCTTTGACCATTTCCTTTTCATTCATTCATGGATATCCTTCCATGCTCTTGTCCTTTTCTTAGTAAGATTCTCATTCTCACTAACCTCCAAACTCTTTTCCTGGCCTAAGCCTTAGCTTTTCTGTAATTCTTGAGCTCTAGTGACTACTTGCACTAGGGTAGTGGAATTCACACTTCTAGTAGAATCTACTAATAACCCAATGAAATTAATAGGAGTGATCTTCGGTACATTGTTTGGGTTCTTAGGGCAATCTTGTAAACGTTCTCTTTCCCACAGTCTTGATAAAAACCTTGAATTGTCACCAATTGGGGTTGCATAGGTGCAGGTACAGAGCAATCATTAATGAAGTGATCTCCTTGGCATCTGTAGCACGGTCCTCTCGGTGTGAGGGGTCTTATCTATCTAGGTTGGGGCCTAAGGTTAGGATTTTCATACCTGACATTAGCATATTATGGCTCCCAACTAGTTTCACTATGATTTTCATAAGGATAAATCTCATTGTGCTCTAGTGACTCCATATAGTAGGCCGGTGGACTATCCATTTGATTATTCACGTCACTTTTTGAGATCAATGGTGATGCTGATACTAAGGTTCTATTCAAAGTTTCTTCAATGATCGCATACTTCACTGGGATTATGTTGGTTGGAGGTGGAGGTTGTTGTACTAACACTAGTTGAGGTCTTTGCTGCACTTGATAGGGTGGTTGGTGTTGGAGATAGACGTCTGTAGAAGCACGTGAACAACACAAGGAAGAAGAAGAAGCTTGGAGCACAAACACACAATACTGAATGTATTACTAGAGAATGTACAAAGATAATTAGCCCATTAGGGCAATAGGCGTATATACAAGCCGGGGGAAAAAAACCTCCTAAAGAGGGAAAAAAGTGCCCCGGCGGTCCTAGAGTGTTCACACAGATCACTACCTAAATATATCAACAAATCCCCCCTGGGAGTGATGCGGTGAACAAGGAGCTGGCACTCATGTATAAGGAAGTGCCAAGCTATGTGGAAATCACTCCACAAAAGGAAGTAAGCCCAAAGCTTTGCGGAAAGCTTCAAACTTCTCCCTAGGCAGAGCCTTCATGAAAAGGTCTGCAATGTTCTCCTGCGTGGGCACATATGCCAAGCTGATCTCCCTAGCAGAGAACCTCTCCCTGACATAGTGATAATGCACCTCAATGTGCTTAGTGTGAGCATGGAACACAGGGTTCCTCGCAACTGCCAATGCGCTTTGACTGTCAGTGAAGATGGTGGTGGCAGAAGACTCGCCAACACCCAAATCAGCCATAAGGCGTCTGAGCCACACACACTCAACAGTCGCTGTGAAAGCTGCCCTATACTCAGCCTCACAACTGGAAGTGGCCAGAGTAGGCTGCTCCTTGCTCAACCAAGATATACATGAGCTACCAAGCATGAAGCAAAAACCACTGGTGGACACACGAGTGTCATAGCAACCAGCCCAATCTGAGTCAGAAAAAGCATGCAAATCTGGCGGTAGTGATCCCCCCTTGGGATAAAACAACCCAAGTAGCCGAGTACCACTCAAGTAGCGAAAGATGCGCTTAACCGCTTTCCAATGTGTGACTCTTGGGCAATGCATAAACCTGCTCATCTGTGAGACAGCAAACTGAATATCTGGCCGAGTAATGCATAAGTAAATCAAGCATCCAACAGCCTGCTGATAGAGAACAACATCAAATGCATCTCCAGCATCATGAAGTCTCAATCGTAAACCTCTCTCCATAGGAGTGGCAATAGGCTTACAGTCTTCAAGGCCAAAACACTGCAATAATGTGTCAATATATTTCATTTGACACAAAGCCATTCCACCATCAATGTGCATAAACTGAATGCCCAAATAGTGATGCAAATGCCCCAAATCAGACATCTCAAATGAGGCATGCAAATCAGCCTTAAAATCAGCAATATGTGTCTCAATAGGACCAGTGAGAAGCATGTCATCAACATAGACAACAATGATCAGAAGCACATCATTAGCACGTTTAACATATAAGGTGCTTTCAGTTGGACTGTTCTCAAAACCATGTGCAATCAGATAGGCATGTATCTTCTCATACCAAGCACGTGGTGCTTGCTTTAAACCATATAATGCCTTCTTTAACCTGCAAACCTGGTTTTCATGCCCTTTCTGCACAAAGCCACGGGGCTGAAAAACATACACTTCTTCATGCAAGTCACCATTCAGAAATGCTGTTTTAATGTCCGACTGATGTACATTCCAACCATGATGGGCTGCAAGTGCACAAATGCTCCGAACAGTAGTCATACGGCATGTAGGTGCAAAGGTCTCATCAAAATCAATGCCTCTTTCCTGTGCATAACCCTTTGCAACAAGCCTAGCCTTATACCTATCAACTGTACCATCAGGTTTACGCTTCAACTTGTATACCCACTTAGTGCCAATGGCCTTCTTGCCAGGAGGCAAGTCACATAAAGACCACGTACCATTCTTCATTATAGCATCATATTCAGATTGCATAGCAGTCATCCAATTTTTTGAATTTTGTGCTTCATCAAAAGAAACGGGCTCATTCTCATCACAGAGACTAGATGCAGCCATAGCATAGAAATCTGATGCAAAGGAGGCACTATGAGAGCCTGAACGAGTACGATATGACAAAGGTGCATCCAATTTGCTGTCACGCAAAGTCTGCACCAGCCATTTTGGCATAGTTTTTGCCTGCTCAATATCAGCTCTCTCATCAACAAGTGCATCATGTAAATCTGCATCAGAAATGGAATGATCTGCATCATCACATGAAACCTGCAAAGGCTGAGAAGTTTCCTCATTAGGACCAGCACTAGCCTCTCCACCTGTAAAAAGAGGCATCAAAGTATCATACATGTCTTTGGAGCTAACAAATGTCTCCTTAGTACATGAAAGCAATGGCTGAATAGCATCTTCCACAAAGACAACATCACGACTAACCAGAATGCGTTTAGTCTGTGGATGATACAGACGATAGCCTTTACTTTTAGAACTGTACCCAACAAAAATACATTTTACTCCCTTATCATCCAATTTTCTGCGATGTTGTTCAGGCACTAATGCATATGCCAAACAACCAAAAACACGCAGATGAGAAACAGATGGCTTGCGGTCATGCCAAGCCTCATATGGAGTGATAGACTGCAACGCTTTAGTGGGACACCTGTTCAGTACATATGTTGCACACATGACAGCCTCAAGCAAGAAAATATGTGGCAAAGCCTGACTTTTGACCATGCACCTCGCCATCTCCATGAGTGACCTGTTCTTTCGTTCAGCAACTCCATTCTGTTGAGGTGTATACGGCACTGTACACTGGTGTTTTATCCCACATTCAGCCAGAAATGCATTAAAATCTGAAGACATATATTCCCCCCTCGATCAGAACGGAGGGTGCCCATTTTACATGCTGATAGATTTTCAGCCAAAACCAAAAACTGTTTGAAGCACATGAACACTTCGGACTTTGCTTTGAGTGGATATACCCATGCATGCCTGGAAAAATCATCAATGAAAGTCACGAAGTAAAGGTAATTTCCAAAAGAGGGTGTCTGCATAGGACCACAGACATCACTATGTACAAGCTGCAATTTCTGCGTAGCCCGAACTGAACCATCTTTTGGAAAGGAAGAACGCTGCATTTTGCCCAAAATACAGCCTTCACAAACATGTTTTCCAGGTGCCTCAAGTTTGGGCAAAGAGGACACCATTTTCAGATTTCTGCAGGCGTAACAAACTAGCAAAATTCAGATGACCAAAGCATGCATGCCAAAGCTTTGCATCTGACATAGCCTGAGAATCATGAACTGCACATGCCGAATCATTCACAGATTTTTCATAGTCTATGAGCTTATACAGCCCACGACATAAAATGCCAGAAGCAATAATCACATCGCCATTTGAGAGATCATGGACTGTACACCTGTCATCAACGAATTTCACAACCAAGCCAATCTTGGCTAATGCAGAAACTGATAACAGATTCTTCTTGATCCCTGGCACAAATAAAGCATCTGACAAAGTGAAAGAACTACCATCAGCAGTAGTCAGAATGATCTTACCAACTCCAATAACAGGATAAGAGGAGTTATTGGCGCATGTGACAGTATTCCCTGTAGGGGCAAGCTCGAGTGAAGAGAAGAAACTGCGCTGCGAGGTAATATGTTTGGTCGCCCCACTGTCAAAGTACCAAACATCTGAGTCTACTGCAGACATGCACTGATCATGAGAAGATGGGTCAAAACTGCAAACAATAGTAAACGCCCATTCTTCTTCCTGCACAAGATTTGCAGACTTTGTTTCTGGTGTAGAGGCCTCTGCGACAACCATTCTAGCCTCTTTCTTCTTTGCCTCTTTAGCAGCCAGTTTTGGACAGTTCTTTATAATATGATCATTTCCTTTACAGTACTTGCAGAACAATTTCTGCTTTTCTGATTTCTTCTCATCTTTATCCTGGTTCTTCGATTGTGCAGCATTTGCAGATTTTTGCTTACTAGTAGAAGAGCTCCATTTTCCTTTGCCCTTCTGATTAGCCAGGAAAGCTTGATCTGCAACACGCATAATCGACCTGTTCTGCCTAGACTGATCTTCCTGCAACAGAACAGAGACTAATTCCTCAAATGACAAGGCATTCGGATTGCCTTTCATCATCAACCGAAGAGTAGAGGCAAAACTCTGATATGAATCAGGAAGACCATTCAGAACTGTTTGCACAAGTGAGCTATCTGGTATAACCTCATCAGCAGAAATCAATTGTTCCTTTAGGTCTTTGATCTTTGTAAGAAAACTGTCCATAGAATCACCTTCATTCATGTGCTCACTGTCCAACTGTTTTCGGAGGTAAGCAACACGAGCCTCATTCCTAGCCTGGTACAAAGTGGTAAGTGTATCCAAGCATCCTTTGCTGTTCTGCAAGAGCGAATGTGAGGAATAATGGCACGTTTGACAGACAAAGCTATCAATGCATGTGCCTGGGCATCTCTACCATCCCAATGAATCTGCTCTGTAGTAGGTGCAACAAAAACAGCAGCACGAACAAGAATCTGTGGAATATCATCTTCGACACCATTTTCATCAGCTCCAACACCTGTATTTGCAGTACCTGTCGTTACAGGTGTAACAGGACGTCTTTCAACACCCTGCACAATGTTCCACAATCCTTTTGCAACCAGTATATGTCGCATCATATAAGCCCATAGTGGGTAGTTGGTACCATCCAACTTATCCTCAACAGCCAACATACAGAATACATCACTGCTTTCAGCCATGGCCGGTGACTAAAATACCTTGATGCAGAAAATTGATTGTATCTCAAAAAGATGAATGGAACTGCTCAGACGAGTTCTGTTAGACCTGTAGCATACTTCGAGACGCTTAAACTGGCGAACAGAAACTGGTATATACCTTTGGCACAAAAGGACGAAATAGCCTGCACAAGTGCTGCGATAGTGCGTTTGTGCGAATCTGAGACTGCAAACGGAGGAGTGTTGACGGCGCCCTAGAAGAAGGGACGACCTGCTCTGATACCAATTGTTGGAGATAGACGTCTGCGGAAGCACGCGAACAACACAAGGAAGAAGAAGAAGCTTGGAGCACAAACACACAATACTGAATGTATTACTAGAGAATGTACAAAGATAAGTAGCCCATTAGGGCAATAGGCGTATATACAAGCCGGGGGAAAAAAACCTCCTAAAGAGGGAAAAAAGTGCCCCGGCAGTCCTAGAGTGTTCACACACATCACTACCTAAATATATCAACAGTTGGTAGGGTTGCTAGGGCCCACCATACTACTATAGTGGGTACTAGATGTGGTATCTCCCCTATTGTGGATATGGATGTTGAAATTTTTCCTAACCACTTATTATATAGGCAATCTTGGGTGTTGTGATTAGTATACCTCCTTTCTATGGTGCAATATTGGTTGTTAGGGTTCATTTGGGGTTGAGCCATGATTGGGCACACATTAGCCATATGATCTCCTCCACACGTGTAGCACTATTTCACATGGGCAAATCTAGGTGTCTGCTTGCTAGAGACTCTTAACTTCTGAGCTACCTTCTCTGCCAATTCATCAATAGAAGTAGGGGATTTGGATGTGATGCTAGTGGAACTATTTGAATCATTTTTAATCTTAGAGAGCTCTAGTTCCTCACCTAGGTTGTCCTCAATATCTATGCACATGCATTCACGCTGCTCTATTGTTCTCGTTCCTTTAGATACACATAGGATCTCAATTTAGCACTCAATAATCCATCTAGAAACATTGGCACTTGTTTGGCTATTGTGGGTAGCTCTGGAATTCGGCATCTCTCCAAGTACTACCTAAATCTTCTTCCTGCAAGTCTCACTAAAACTTGAGTTGTTTGTTTAAAGATATGGATAAGTGATGAAGTGTTGTGCCTTATGCCACTCTTAGAAAACTCCATGATGAAGGCGTCTAGCAATTGGTCTATGCTCCTGAATTGTCTTTGGTGTAGTGGTTGAAACCACGTAAGAACTATGTTCTTGAGTGTTAGACCAAAAGTGTTGTAGTGCATGAACAAGTCATCAACTTGCTCAACTCTCAAGAATTGCCTAAATTTTGGCACATGATCATATGGGTCTCTTGTACCATTGAAATAGTTCTTCATGGACTTAATCAGCTATGTAGGTCTCAAGATCCTAGGGTGTTCTCTAGGCCTTGGCAGAGGGAATTTGTCTACATTTCTTTGATTCATTGGGCCTTTATGCCTCTTGTTTTCCATTCTATCCATTTTTGTTCCTATTCTTTCTCTCCCCATTGGGTTAGCAAAGCTTACCTCGGGTCTATCTCTACTCTTGTCGCTTTGAGTTCCATGAGCTTGGGATGTTCTATCTCCTTGGTGACCATAAGAGACATTGGATTTTGGTTGGGGAAAAACAAATTCACCCTTCCAATTGTAGGCATGCCTACCAAGTTCCATTACCACAAATACTCTCTCTGATGTGTTGTCTAAATAGACCACTTTGCATGGGGTATCAGGATCTTTAAATTGATACATCATCACATTTCCTGCTTCGCTAGGTTGATCGGTCTTAAACTTGTAAAAGGTTTCATCATTCTTTCTATTCCAAAGCAATTCTACACCTTTGTACTCCTAGAAAATCCACTTTGGTGTGAGTATCCTAGTGAAGACCGAGTTACCTCTAGGAGTTCTTGGCTTTCCTCCCAAATTCCCTCGTTCTATGTCACCTATTTCAGTCTCTGGGATTACATTACCAAATTTGTATGTTGTTCTATCTAGTTGGTTGCTGACTACATACATGGTTCCTTCTTTATTAATCTATGAACCATCTTCAAATTTGACTACTGGGTGTTCTAGTCCAACAAGTTGATCTTGGTTTTTACTTTGAACAACATATCTTCTTAGAGTGCCCTCATAGATGCGGGCACCTAATGGATTGGTCTTGATATATTCCAATTGAGTCGTGTAAGGTCCTTTTGGTTTTTCTAGGTATGCCACTCTTGAGCTACCTATTGGTCTCTCCATGCTATAGGACATCTCAGATTCACTCGTTTTTTAACTTAGAACGTATGGGTAATCACTCAATTGTTGGGCCCATGACCTAGTTTCTTGATTGCTTTGGGTAGTACAAATTGTTTCCTTTCACTTAAGATGGCAGAAGCTTTAGGGTTGCATATTGAGATGCAGACTAAAAGACCTGTACAGAGGGCTAATGGTAGGATACACTATACTCGAGGCTGTATTGAGAATCTTGATTTTATGTCAGGAGAACATAAGTTTTTGGGAACCTTCCATGTAATTGAAATGAGAGAATGTGATGTAATCATCAAAATGCACTGGTTAGTTCATAACAGTGTCGTGATTGATTGTGAAAGCGGGATCCTTACTTTGAAAATAGAAGGGAAGGAACATCGTCTTGCAGGCAAGTGTAATTCAAGTTTTTCTCCTATTTCTGCAATAAAGTTGATTAGGGGTATTCGACAGGGTTGTGAGACATATTTGGTTTATGTGTATGACCTTCAGGAGAAGAAGAAAGAAGAGGAAATACCAGAATATGTTAAAAAACTTTTAGATGAGTACGCAAATGTATTTCTTGATGATCTACCGGGCATGGCTCCTCCTAGGAAAATTGATCATGCTATAGACCTTTATCCAGGAAGTGAGCCTTATTCTAGAGCACCTTATAGGTTCAATATTGATGAATTGAAAGAGTTGAAGCTCCAATTGGATGATCTATTGAAGAAGGAGTTGATAAGACCTAGTGTTTCACCTTGGGGAGCACCTGTTTTGTTTCAGAAAAAGAAAGATTGTTCATACAGACTTTGTATTGACTATAGGGGATTGAACAAGAAAACCATTAAGAACAAGTATCCATTGCCACACATAGATGAACTGCTGAGTCAATTGAGTGGTGCTATAGTATTCACTAAAATTGACTTAAGATCGGGATATCATCAAATTAGAGTAAAGTCTGAGGACATACCCAAAACCGCTTTTAGAACACGATATGGTCATTATGAGTTCACAGTTTTGCCTTTTGGATTGACAAATGCTCCTGTGTTTGATGAATAATGTGTTTCATGAATATCTCGATGAATTTATATTAGTATTTCTTGACGATATTTTTTTGTATTCTAAGAATGATGATGAACATGCATTGCATCTCAGGAAGACTTTACAAAAACTAAGAGAGCATAAACTATATGGTAAGATGAGTAAATGTTTTTTTGCAAAAGGGGAAGTGACTTATTGGGGAGAGTTGTTTCTAAGGAAGGGATTCATATAGATCCTGAGAAAGTTAAACGCATAGTTGACTGGCCTACAACCAAATGTGTGAGGGATGTGATAAGCTTCCTTGGTTTGGCACAATATGAGAGGGCACACATTAGAGAGTTTTCTCGAATTGCAAATCCTCGTACAAAATTGACAAAGAAAAATAGAGAGTTCACATGGAACGTTGAGTGTCAAAAGGCGTTTGATGAATTAAAACAAAAAGTTATCGAGAATTGTGTGCTAAAGATACCTGAGTAAGGGAAGCCTTTTATTGTTGCATGTGATGCTAGTGGAAGCCAAATCGGATGCGTACTTTCACAAGAAGGGAGGGTAGTGGCTTATGAGTCAAGGAAATTAAGGAAACATGAATTAAATTATACAACACATGACTTAGAAATGCTTGCAGTTGTTCATGCACTTAAACATTGGAGACACTTATTGCTAGGAGTAAAGTTTGAATTAAGAACAGATCATTAGAGCCTTAAATACATATTTACTCAACCTTTACTTAACAATAGACAAAAATGATGGATCCAATTGCTAAGTGAATATGATTTTGATATTAAATACTTAGCAGGAAAAGAAAACAAGGTAGCGGATGCTTTGAGTCGTAAACCCTTATGCAGTTCAATTTCTATTTTATCCTCTGATTTTGATATTGCAAAAGAATTAAAAGAAGATTTATTTTATGCAGCAATCTTGAAATTTTTGGGTATGAATCCAGGTTCTATGTTTCAGGGAAAATTTCAATTTGAGAAATAATGATTTGTATTCTAATTCTCATTTATGTATTTCTTCAAAATCTGTTTTGAAAGAAAAGATCTTGCATGACTGTCATGATGCACCTTTCTCTACACACCCTGGTTTTTCTAGAACTTATGCAAAAGTGAAAGCTTCATATTACTGGCCACGTATGAAATATGATATTAAGAGGTATGTGGAAGAATGTCTGAAATGTCAACAGGTTAAGGTCGAATTTAAAAGGAGTCCTGGCATGTTACAACCATTAGATGTGCATGATAAAAAATGGGAATCCATCTCTATGGATTTTATAACAAAGTTGCTTGTGACGAGAAGTGGGCATGATACCATCTTTGTTGTCGTGGACCGTCTTACAAAGATGGCACATTTTCTTCCCATGAGGAAAACTGATACAGCTTTGCATGTTGCTAAACTTTTCATAAAAGAAATTTTTAGGTTACATGGTATACCCAAAAGTATAATTTCTGATAGGGATGCAAAGTTCACATCTAATTTTTGGGAAGCAACATTTCAATCCATACGAACAGAATTGCGCATGAGTACTGCATTTCATCCTCAAACCGATGGTGAGACCGAGAGGGTTAACAGGGTGCTTGAGGATATGTTACGCATGTATGTGAATGATAAGCAAAACAATTGGACTGAATATTTGCCCTTGGTTGAGTATGCATATAATAGTGCATGGCATTCCTCTATTATGATGACACCTTTTGAAGCAATGTATGGTTATAATTGCTTGCTGCCACAATCAAATTTTAATTCACAGAATCAGGTTGAAATATCCAAACAGATGCTTGAAAACATGGATTTGGAGCTAAATAAGGTAAGGAAAAACATGAAAGATGCACAGAAACGTCAGAAATTATATCATGATCTCAAAAAGAGACCCTTGGAATTTAGAACAAATGATCTGTTTTTTTTGAAAGTGAGTCCTTCTAAATCAAATCTGGTTTTAGGCAAAGATCGTCGATTGTCTCCTCGTTATGCTGGTCCTTTCAAAATCTTAAAGAAGATTGGTTCTGTTGCATATTTACTTGACCTACCTAATACTTTGAAAATTCATCCAGTTTTCCATGTTGGATTACTTTAAAAGTATGTTCCTAATGTTGATCATGTTTTGCAGGACAAATCTAAGTTGAAGGAAGATGCCACTTTTGAGCTTGAACTAGAAGTGATAATGGATAGGAGAATTAGACATCTTAGGAATCGTGAAATAGTGGAAATTTTAGTAAAGTGGTTTGCATATCCTATTGAAGATTCAATATGGGTTGGTTTAGATGAGTTTATGAAACATTATCGTTCTCTCCAACTCTGAGGACAAAGTTCTTTAAAGAGGGGGAGAATTGTGAGATGCCACATTGATTTTCCACTCGAAAAAAAAAAAGATGTGTAGGTAATAATGAGATTTTATGTTTAGGATATTTTGATCATGTCTGCAAAATTTTGTAGCAATAAGTTTTACATTCTCTCTCTAGAAAGTTGTCGCATGAAATTTGTATATTAATTTCGAGCATGAAGATGAAGGAATCTGAAAAAGTGTTGTATAAGAGAAAGGTAGAGTACTCTTAGTAGAAAAACTTTACCTGATTGAATTTTATGTAGTTCCTATGTTTTATGTCTCATTTGGTTCCATGAAGATAGGTTAATGAAGAGATTTTTCATGTTTTTTCATCTCTCTCTAGAATTTTTGATTTTGCAGGGCCCAAAAGTGATATCTCGAAGCAGATTTGGACCTGAGGCATCTCTAACATTATTGTACACATTTAAGAACTGAATATTTTTGTCTCTCACAAGCTCAAGCTGATTCCTCACAGTTTTTGAGTTACAAGGTTTAGAAAAGTGCCCTTTTCCAACACTTAAAAAAAAAGGGAGAAGCCTTCATTCATTCATCTTATTCATGTTCGCAGATTTAGAAAAGGCACATGGGTATATGGGTTATTTTTGGGTGATTGACGTGTGTGTGAGTGCGTTGCAGGGATCACCTCTATTTTTGCAGGTACGATTCTTGATGGTGGACATGAAAAGTAGATGCATGGGTGGTCTGGAAGTCTTGCATGAGACATGCGAAAAGACGCTATCTTGGAGCATGCAGATTCTAAAAGTGCGGGTCTAGGAAGGCATGATTGGTCGTGCGCTGGCGAAAGGCGGAGATCCCAAAAAGATGAAGACTGAGAGATAGAAAGGGATGATGGTCGTACACTCACTACGATCGTTTTTTCGACTTTTGGAATTGTGATTGAGATTGAGATTGAGATTGAGATTGTGATTGTGATTGTGATTGAGATTGGGATTGAGATTGTGATTGTGATTGAGATTGGGATTGAGATCAGCTCGGGGGTGGTCGGGTGGATGAGGCTTCACATTGAAGCAATCTGATAGATTTTGTAACGCAGATCAGAACTACTTGTAAGTCTGCACAGATAATAAAATTCTCTCTCTTCTTGTTCTGTGTATACCCTGTTTTCCTTCTTTATATCTTGTGGTATCGAAACCTATTATTCTGTGTGAGATTGTGATTCAAGTTTAGGAGACTTTTTACACTCAGCATCACGATTTTCATGATCCCCTAGTTGTTGAGAGAGAAAGCTCTCCACCAATGAAAGCTTATGTTCCTAATTCCATAGATGCGGGAACACCTCTTTCAATTCAAAAGTACTCTCAAGAGTTCTTGCGGGAAATACAAGAAGAGAAATGGGCCAAGGAGAAGGATAATTCCCCTCCTATTCCTGAGATTGATGACCTGCATGATTAGTTTCCCCAAGACATTCCATCTATCTATGGAGATCAAGAAGAGCAACAAGAAGATAAAAGAGTAGATTTTGAATCTAATTCTTTACAAGAGTTGCCACAATTCACAGGCCCATGGGAATCTGAATCTCTTCATATTAGAGCTCCCACAATATTGGTAAGAAACGAAGACTCAGTGGTCCCAAGGAACATTGATGTCGTGAAGAACACTAAGGTTCAATGTCATCTCACCGTAGAAGAGCTGCTCAAAGTAAAACCTGAGCTATGGAATCATGTGAAAGATCAGGTTCCAGAACTTGATTCCAATAGCCCAAAAGCAGGCTCTAAGCAGAAAGTACTAGAGATACCTCTAGACAAAATAGGAGACATGAGTGTGTTGGAACAAACCAATCACAAATTGGTGATTATAAAGATCTTGAATCAAGCTTATGATCAGATTGAAGTGGAAGAAGACACTTGAGAGAGTGAAGAGATCTAAGAAGTGAAGTATGTATACATATGTACATTATAGGTGGAAATTCTTGTAATCTGAGTATAGATGATCTATATGTATCCATTTTCACTTGCCTTTACTAGCAAGCTACTATCTTCCTTTGATGCTTGAAATCCACAATCATTCAAGAACTTGACAAGCCTGTAATTCCATGCTCTTGGAGCCTGCTTCAACCCATACAAAGCTCTCTTGAGCTTACACACATAATCTGATCCAATTGAATCCATGAAACCTTCTGCTTGCTCCATGTATACTTCATCTGCAATGTATCCATTCAAAAATGCATTCTTCACATCTAATTGTGATAACTTCCATCCTTTACAAGTTGCAATAGCAATCAATGATCTAATTGTAGACATCTTAGCAACAGGACTAAAGGTTTCATCATAATCTACCCCATAAGTTTGGGCATAACCTTTGACCACAAGTCTAGCCTTGTATCTAGACACCTTTCCATCTGCAAACCTTTTTGTTTTATACACCCACTTACATCCAATGAATTTCTGATTCTTTGGTCTTGGCACCAATTCCCAAGTTTCATTTTCAAGTAGAGCATCATACTCTTCTTGCATTGCCTTCTCCCAATTCTGTTTACCTTTAGCTTCTTCATAAGTAATTGGATCCTCTTCTGTCTTCACAATGTAAGCATAATCTTTTGTTGTTAGAAAAGATGTATCATAACTATACCCTATAGGCTCTTTCCTTTCCCTTGAGGATCTTCTGACCTCTGGACTTCTTGAAGTCTCAGCCACATTTGATTCTGGATCAAATCTTGGCCCATCTTCTACATTATCCTGCAATTTACTTTTATAGTCAACATCATCAATATCTTCTTCATACACATTTACTTTTGCCTTCCCTTTCCTTTGTATTTCTTTGTCATCTGCATAATCATTTGTTGACCCTGTATACCATGTGTTTTGCTCATCAAATGTAGCATCTTTGGTAACAAGAAATTGCTTTGTGGATGGACTCCACAACCTATAACCCATCTGTCTATCATCATACCCAATAAACACATACTTCTCTACTTTGGGTTCTAGCTTATGTCTTAATTGTGAAGGACCATAAGCATATGATAAGCATCCAAATACCTTACAGTGATCAAGAGTAGGTTTCTTACCCCACCATGCTTCATAAGGAGTTCTTCCATCCAAATCTTTACAAGGTAACCTATTCACAAGGTATGTTTGCAGTGTTGATAGCTTCTGCCCATAAGTAATTTGGACAATTCTTTTCCTTCATCATTGCTCTTGCAAATTCTACAAGAGTTCTATTTCTTCTTTTTGCAACTCCATTATGTTGAGGAGAGTACCTGCAAGTTACTTCTCTCTTTATACCTGCATTCCACAAATAATCATCAAACTCTTTAGAGAAATACTCTCCCCCTCCATCTGATCTCAACCTCTTAAGCTTTTGTCCTGTAATCCTTTCTGCATAAGCATGATAATGTTTGAATGTCTTGAAGACTTCTGATTTATCCTTGATTACATATAAAGTAATCCATCTGGTTGCATCATCAACAAACAACACATAATATCTGGATCCATTTATGCTATAGTCCCTTGAGGGACCCCACACATCTGTATGAACCAATTCAAGCATATTTGAATACTTGTACCCTGATTTATTGTATGAACTTTTGTGTGCTTTACCTAATTGACAAGCTTCACACTTGTACACCATGTGTTGCACTTCAACTTTTGGCAAACCAAGCACCACTTGATTCTTTGACATTTCCTTTATAGCTCTCTCATTGAAATGACCTAGCCTTTTATGCCATAGGTCTAACTCAGACATCTTTTGACTTCCATAAGTAAAAAAGCATGTCCCACATTACCTTGGACTTTGAGAGTAAACAACCTTCCTTTTTACCTGCAATTATGTTTCTATATCCCTGATTTGGATCTTGCACATAGACACCATCATTTGTGGATCTGACTTCATATCCCTTCTCCACAATTTGCCCTACACTTATCAACTTTTTAGGAATAGTAGGAACATAAAGTACCTTGCTCAAGAGTGTACTTCCACTCTTTGTCTTCACTGATCAAATACTCTCCACTTTATGTTTGGTATTGTCACCTGTTTGAACTGGATGTCCATTCACCTTTGCTTCCATATCAGTCATCAAGGATATATTGCCACTCAGATGATTGCTACATCCTGAGTCAATATAAAACACCCTCTGATCTTCTCCTACTGATTCATGAGTTGCATTCAAGATAAGAGTCATATCATCCTTCTGATCTGATGCATAGTTATAATAATTATTGTTGTAGGACTGAGGTTGAAAGCTTCTTCCACCTCCTCTAGCATATGATGTCCTACCACCTCTTCCTCTGAAATTGCCTCTTTGGTTTCTGCCTCCTCTACCTCTTTGATTAAAACTCTGATTATTGCTTCCACCATTTTGATTGTTATACCAACAATCATTTGCCAAATGATTGGTTCTGCCACAAATCCAACAAGCTTTAGTATTATCTTTGTTCTTACCTCCTCTTCCTTTACCTCTGAAATTCATTTTTCCTTTTGTAAAGTTAGCTTGGCTTGAAGATCCTTCATCATCAGTTGACTGCTTTCCTTTGCCATTCTTTTTCTTGTCCTTGGAGTACATGGCTTGACTTGCAGTCCTATCATTATCTCCCTTAATGTCCTGCTCAAAAGTTAGCATGTGTCCTAGCAATTGATTAAGATCAGGAGTAAAATGATCAAGTGACAATTCTATGGACAATATGAAAGGCTTCCACTTCTCATCTCCTCTGAGACCTGTAAGTATTTGCCTTACCAACTTATCCTGTTCAATGTCTTCATCTACTGCTCCCAAGCTATCTGCAATATCCTTCATCCTTGCCACATAATCAGAAATTGATTGTGAGCTCTTCTTCTTGAAAGTTGTAAATTCAGCCCATAGTGAGGACTTCCTTGACTTGTTTGTGTTTTGGAAATGCTCTTCCAAAGCATTCCAAACATCTGTTGCACTTTCCAATCCTCTAATGTGAGGTAGAAGATAGTCATTTATAGCCATGTAAATGATGCTCCTAGCTTGAGCATCCTTTCTCATCCAAGTCTTCAAATCTGCAAGCTCTTCCCTAGTTGGAATACTAGGATCTGCAAATTCAGGCTTTTCTTCTTCTCCTGTAATGAATGCCATCAAATCTTTGCTCATGAGATGTGCCTCCATCCTCATGGACCAAGCTGGATAGTTCTCCGTATCTAGCTTATCAATCTACAAGCTTTCTCCCATCTTTTGATCTTCTGTATTTGCAATTACTATGATTTATGATAGTAAAATGTACCTTTGATATGAACCTTCAATCCTTTTTATCCTTCGAACTCGTGCTTTGTACTTCTGTAGGTTATCTTCACGAATTTGTCCTTGTCCACCTTCAATTAGAAAGAACTTCAATATCTACAGCAGTCGGGACTTCCAATGCCTTTGCTTCCCTTGTATTGCACCTTCAGCTCTGATACCACTGTTGGAGACCTCTTAATCTCCAAATGCTTGATCTATACTGATCTCCAAATGCGTCATCTATACTGAGTGAGAATTTTCCTTCTTCAAGAAGTTTGCTTCAGAAATTGACTTCAATACCTGCACACGTCTTCAGATATCTTCAAACTAATGATGTGCAATTCTTCACACTAAATTTGCACAATCATATCAGCCATTTATTCTCCAAAAGAATCATTAAACTTTTGATTTGATCCTTAAGATCAAAGATATGTCAAAAACTATCTTCCAAGAATGGCGACTTTGACATGGTCAACTTCTTAAGTTGATTTATCACAGCACAAATCCCATTTTGCTAAATGCTTTTAGCCATAGCTTCCTTACCTTCTAACTTAGATTTTGAATGCTCACTCATTCAAAACTTTACACTATGAACTGAGATCTAAGCAAAACATTGACACGGAAAAGTGCGCAACTTTTAGAAGTATGTCTGTAGATTCTACATACAAATGTTCCTATTGATCATTCTCACAGTAGGAAAGAAATTAGATCATAAAATTCTGAACATAGCTTCATTAGCTTTCAGATTAGATGTGTACAAAAGGATTTCTGATCCACATGATCAGATTGAGAGAACTCAGAGAAAAACCTGTCGCTAATTTCCTGAGTAAAACTCTCTACACATCTCTCTAAGACACTTGTCTTCAAAATGACTCTCACACATATTTCTTTACATCATTGACTTATATACATATAGTTTTAGACTTATCTCGCGTCTATTACATTACTCCTTATCATGTATTTTATGTTGATGATATTATTGTTACAGATAGAGATGCTCAAGGAATCAATGAACTTAAGAAACAAATAAAGAAGGAGTTTAAGATAAGTGACTTGGGAAACTTATCTTATTTCTTAGGAATGCAGATTGTGTACACTCAACATGGAGTATATGTTACACAAGAGAGGTACTTGAAGAATCTTCTAGTCAAGTTTAACATGGAGGATTGCAAGCCTTCAAGCACACCATTGGAGGTAAATCATAAGTTGAGCAGGTATGGAGGTGAAGAATTTATTGACATGAAGAAATATCATAGTTTGGTAGGTAGTTTAATCTATGCTACCTTGACAAGGCTAGATCTATCACAATTCATGCATTGTCCAAAGAAGACTCATTGGATTGCAGCTCAAAGGGTACTCAGATATATCAAAGGAACCCTAAGTGAAGGTCTGTATTATGGATTTACTTCTGATACAAGAATCAAAGTGTTTAGTGATGCAGATTGGGCAGGTGATTCAGATGATAGAAGGTCCACTCATGGGTATCTCTATTATATTGGAGATAAACTAGTTTCTTGGTGCTCAAAGAAGCAACATACAGTTGCTTTGTCATCCACAAAAGCTGAGTATAAAGGAATGGTAGAGGTTGCAAAAGAATTAATATGGTTAAAGATCTTGTTGAAGAGTTTTGGAACTGATCAGAGTACTCCAATTATTTTTGGAGACAATATGAGTTCTTTGTATTTGGCAGCCCTGTTTTTCATGCCAGGACTAAGCATATAGAAATTCAATATCATTTCTTGAGAGAAAAGGTACTTGATAAAGAGATTGAAGTGATGTATACTTCAACAAAAGAACAAGTTGCAGATATGATGACAAAAAGCTTAGATGGACCTAAGCTACAGAGATTCAAAGAGATGGCAGGAGTGAAGAAGAATGGAATAATCACAATTAGTGATTGAGGGGGAGCTGTTGGAACAAACCAATCAAAAATTGGTGATTATAAAGATCTTGAATCAAGCTTATGATCAGATTGAAGTGGAAGAAGACACTTGAGAGAGTGAAGAGATCTCAGAAGTGAAGTATGTATACATATGTACATTATAGGTGGAACTTCTTGTAATCTAAGTATAGATGATCCTTAGGATGATAAGGAGTAATGTAATAGACGCGGGATAAGTCTAAAACTATATGTATATAAGTCAATGATGTAAAGAAATATGTGTGAGAGTCATTTTGAAGACAAGTGTCTTAGAGAGATGTGTAGAGAGTTTTACTCAGGAAATTAGCGACGGGTTTTTCTCTGAGTTCTCTCAGTCTGATCATGTGGATCAAAAATCCTTTTGTACACATCTAATCTAAAAGCTAATGAAGCTATGTTCAGAATTTTATGATCTAATTTCTTTCCTACTGTGAGAATGATCAATAGGAACATTTGTATGTAGAATCTGCAGACAGACTTCTAAAATTTGTGCACTTTCCGTGTCAATGTTTTGCTTAGATCTCAGTGCATAGTGTAAATTTTTGAATGAGTGAGCATTCAAAATCTAAGTTAGAAGGTAAGGAAGCTATGGATAAAAGCATTTAGCAAAACGGGATTTGTGCTGTGAGAAATCAACTTAAGAAGTTGACCATGTCAAAGTCATCATTCCTAGAAGACAGTTTTTGACATATCTTTGATCTTATGGATCAAATCAAAAGTTTAATGATTCTTTTGGAGAATCAATGGCTGATATGATTGTGCAAAGGTAGTGTGAAGACTTGTGCATCATTAGTTTAAAGATATCTGAAGACGTGTGCAGGTATTGAAGTCAATTTCTGAAGCAGACTTCTTGAAGAAGGAAAATTCTCACTCAGAGAATTGTTCATGAATGATTTGATAAATCAAAGTAACATTTGTGTAAAGTTTGGTCTATAATTGATATAGATGTGTTCTTAGATTAGTATAGATCAAGCATTTGGAGAGTAAGAGGTCTCCAACAGAGTGAAGGTGAAGAAGGTAATACTTATCTTCCGATCACCTATCAAGGTTACACAAGCAAAGCGATCATAGATTCAGATGCTGGTGTTGCTATTGCGACCACCTCCTTGCGGAAGCAATGGGGCAAACGCACATTAAGGCCAACTAGAATGAAGTTTCAAATGGAAGATGGCCATGTTGAAAGACCTCTAGGATTGCTAGAAGGGATAACTCTCACCACTTGTGGGCTAGAGTTTGAGCACACCTTTGCTATATGTGACTTTGACAAAAATAATGTCTACGAGATGATCCTAGGAAGACCCTTCATATGACAACTGCAAATAGTACAGGATTGGGGAACCAACTCCTTGTACTTGCAACACTTAGGGGTCACCATCAAGGTCAATTTGAAGGATTACACCTTCAGATACGTACCACCCCTACAGAAGAATCCTATCCATAAAGCGAAAGAAGATTCAATCTCTGCGCATTCTGGAAGTTCTCTTGAACCATCCTGTATGCATGAAGATACTCACTTGTGGATGTGCAAGGTCACAGAGGAAGAGGAAAAATTCCTAAAAGCAAGAGAAGAAGGAACTCCCCCAGGAGATAGACCAATTAAAGACCCAGCCTATATGCCGATGATATTTCCAAATGAGGAATTTGAGCCTCATGGTTGGGCAGAAATCCTAGCCACCATGGACGTTGCTATAAATGAGGAACAGTAGGCACCTCATTGTGATGAGGAGGGTTACGATATCTCTATATTCATGTGTCAGACCTTGCTAGAAGAGTGTGACCCTACTGAAGTCATAGAAGAAGAAGAGGACGATGATGATCTAGAGTCCATTGTGATGGATAGCTGCTTTAACTCAAAAGAGCATTATCTAGAAGACATAGGAGTACTTAACCAAAAAGAAGAACCTCTCACAAACATTAAAACGGTCAATTCAAAGGATGGAAGTGAGAGCAGTTAGAAGGAAAAGAAAAGAAAAGCAGTAAAACAAGAAGAGGAGGATTCATTGTTTGAAGTACCAAAAAATTTGAAGAAACATGAAGTTGAAGACCGAAAGATTTTGGTACAAATGCCTAAGAGAGAGACCATTACAGGAGAAGCGTATGATAATAAGGAAAAGACCAAAAAAATTGTTGTCACCATTGAAGGGAATGAAGAGCATGCAAAAGAAGAAATGGAGGTCGTAGCTCTATTAAGGGAATATAGGGATGTGTTTGTGTGGCACTATAGAGACTTGAAGGGTGTAGATCCAAGAATATGCTCTCATACGATCCCCATGAAAACTGATGCCAAGCCCAGCAGACAGAAGCCCTACACATATAATGATACATATGCAGCCAAGATAAAAGAAGAAATTGATAGGTTGATTGAAGCTGGATTCATCTATGAGATTGAGCATACTGAATGGGTCTCCCCCATTGTAGTGGTGCCCAAGAAGAATGGAGAGTTTCGAGTGTGTATTAACCTTAAAAAAGTTAATGCCGCTACCATGAGAGATAGCTATCCACTCCCAATCACCGAACATTTATTGGAGCGTGTTAAAGGCAAGGAAGTTTATAACTTCCTTGATGGATTTTCACGTTACAACCAAGTAGCCATTGCCCCTGAAGATCAACACAAAACGGCATTTGCCACAGAATGGGGAATCTTTGCATTTTGTGTGATGCCATTTGGGCTCACAAATGCAGCTGCTACATTCTTGAGGCTCATGTATCATGTCTTCAAAGAGTTCTTGCGAAAGAGCTTAGAAGTATATGTGGATGATCTATGTTGTATATTATTGAACAATGTATTGGTAAAGTGTTAAATTATTAATGTATTAATATGTTTTTGATGTTTTTGATATAGCAGCTGAAGGTTCGTGAGGAGCGTGCAAGGCGTGAAAGGGCGGACATCAATAATCTGAATAATTATTATTTAGCTTGTAAATAAACCTGCGTAGAAAGTTCTATTGTTAGAAAAGTAATGGTTAGAATAAGGGTCGTTGTAGACCGCAGTTTCTATTATTCAAAGTAATGGCTTTCTGTAAAAGTTACCAACTTTTAGTTTCACGCCTGCTTTTCGAAGCCGCCCTCATGTAACCACTATTTTCGACGTAATCAAAAGTCCTATAAATACATGCACTCTGTGGACTGTCGAAACAGAGTGCATGGCGGGAGATTGCACCCAATCTGCGTACTTTCTCGTCTCTTGTTGCGTTTATTCTTGGGTGTGTTTTTCTGCGTTCGTAACCTCTGTTTGAGCGTGAGCAAGCTCCTGACAACAGTGGTATCAGAGCTCTGCACGCGTCAATACAGAGGGCTCTGTTCTCTGTTCGCGATTCCGATTCCGATTCTGTCTCCGTCTCTGTCTCCGTTTCAGTTTCAGTTTCAGTTTCAGTTTCAGTTTCAGTTTCAGTTTCAGTTTCAGTTTCGGTTTCGGTTTCTGTTTCTTTCTTCTGTTTCTGTTTCTGATCCAGAACCAGAACCTACATCTTCACCTACGTTTTCACCTACGTAAGGCGTCAATTAAGGCAAAGAACTTAGGCAATAACTTAGGCAAAGGCAATAACTTAGGCAATACATTGGCACCCAAGGCTCCCTTGGCAGCCGTTGGCTACGCGCGAGGCAATTTTAATTTTTGAGTGGTAATAGAGAGGTTTAGAGTCCCTAAGGTAGGAGGATTTGAACCCACAACCTCCTACTTTCAAGGGAAGTACTTTGACCACTCCACCATCTCTTGGAGTTGTACTCAAGTCTCTCTCTCTCTCTTACTTGTGGAAGGCGCTCGCGGCGATTTCAAGGATGGACCCAACAAAGAATTAAGTGTAACTTTCAATCCGTAGCTCGGATTGAGGCGCGTAATATACCGTTGGAAAGCTCTCGGAACGAACTTTCCAATGAGCTACCTTGGAAGTGTGAATTCCTTCAAAATCATTGGGTGGCACTTGAGTGAGTGTTCAAGATACCAAGCAAGGTTGAGAGCAAGGATCCAAGAGCACCATGGAGGATCACAGTAATTCACCTTTACCTGGAGTTTCATTCGAGCATGAGTTAGAGATTATGAACCAAGAACTTCAAGCACTTCAACAAGCCATACAAGGATGTTATGCTATGCTTCAATTCGACGGCCGAATAGATGGCCGCTTGGTCTTATCATGGCTATCCTTATTCAACAATTTCTTTTCCGACGAGTTATATTCAGAAAATCAGAAAATTGAGTTCGCCACTAATTATTTGGTAGGCAGAGCGCAGCAATGGTGGAATGATCTTTGTCATACTGCAGATTGTCCACGCACCTGGAAAGCTTTTCAAGAAGAGTTTAAGGATTCATTTCTACCTTTAAAGTTTACTTTACATGTTTGATAATTGTGATGCATTTACATATTGAATTTCATTTATAGGAGCATATTCAAGTTTTGCTTGCCCAAATTCATTAGAAAGACTATGTCCGCATCTCACAGATACTTTTAATAACTTAACACCTCCATGAACATTTCCATGCATGTGTTTTTACATGGAACATGCCTATGTTTTTTTTTTTCGTTCAGTGATGAAACATGTGACTGGCTATCCATGTTTATTATTTTTATCAACTAAGGTCAGTTGTCTTTTCAACTGAGGGGCATGTTATGAATTATGGAATATGTTGAACAAGTAATTGTTGGAGTGTTAAATTATTAATGTATTATGGAAGATGTTGGACAATGCATTGTTGGATTGCAATATAGAATAGCCAATGCATTGTTGGATTGAAATATCAAATAGCCCATGCATTGTTGGATTGTAACATGAAATATGTTGGCCAATGCATTGTTGGATTGTAACAGTAATATGGAATATGTTGAACACTGCATTATAATTGTTAGAGTGTTGAATTATTTTATCAACTGAGGTCAGTTGCTTGTCAACTGAGAGGCATGTTGTATATTATTGAACAATGTATTGTTAAAGTGTTAAATTATTAATGTATTAATATGTTTTTGATGTTTTCGATATAGTAGCTAAAGGTTCGTGAGGAGCGTGCAAGGCGTGAAAGGGCGGACATCAATAATCCAAATAATTATTATTTAGCTTGTAAATAAACCTGCGTAGAAGGTTCTATTGTTAGAAAAGTAATGGTTAGAATAAGGGTCGTTGTAGACCGCAGTTTCTATTATTCAAAGTAATGGATTTCTGTAAAAGTTACCAACTTTTAGTTTCACGCCTGCTTTTCGAAGCCGCCCTCATGTAACCACTATTTTCGACATAATCAAAAGTCCTATAAATACATGCACTCTGTGGACTGTCGAAACAGAGTGCATGGGGGGAGATTGCACCCAATCTGCGTACTTTCTCGTCTCTTGTTGCGTTTATTCTTGGGTGTGTTTTTCTGCGTTCGTAACCTCTGTTTGAGTGTGAGCAAGATCCTGACAACAATTTATGTGCTCATTCCCAAGAAAGAAGATACCACATCCTTGAGCTCAGACGGATCTTCAACAAGTGCAGAGCATATCAAGTGTGTTTGAACCCAGAAAAGTGTGTGTTCATGGTATGACAAGGTAAAATCTCGGGTCACATCGTTTCTAAGAATGGAGTATCAACAGATGAGGACAAAGTTAAAGCCATAGCAGAGCTACCAAGGCCACGGAACGTTATAGAGGTACAAGCCTTTATGGGCCATTGTGGATATTACTGTAGGTTTATCCACATGTATGCGATCATGGCTAAAGCTCTTTATGCCTTGTTGACAAATTTTGAGTGGAACAACAAATGTGAAAATTCCTTCAATGAACTAAAGAGATGTTTATGCACAGCACCAATACTGACGACTCCTGATTGGAATAAGCCATTCCGTGTCCATGTGGATGCATCCAATCATGCCATAGGATGTGTGCTAGCACAACCCAAAGGTGAGTCACCTTTCTCGCATCACTTCAAGAGAGCCACCGCAAGGAGTGTATGATGAACTACCTGACGCTTATCTGCTCAATTTAGGAATTGTTCCTAAATGGGCAAATAATTTGGTACCTATCCTAACCTTCGGACCCCTACATAAGGAGGTGAGAACAAATAAAGAAGAAATTGTAAAATCATAAAACTATAAAATACTGGCAGAAATCATGTACAAAAAAGATACGGAGGGGGTATTAACTTTTTGTGTCGAGGATGATGAACATAGTAGTTGGTTGCAGCAAGTCCATGAATGTGAAGAGATGGATAGGTATGTGCTTGAAGATGAAGAGGTGTTGCAAAATCCTTGATCTACACCAGCCAATTGAACTCCAGGAGTATGTGGTGGGCCCTTTTAGCTTGCCAATGGATGTATTAGACACCCTATGTACCTTGGAAGATCACTCTCAAAAAGATAGATCAAAACAGATAAGTTGGAGTTAGCTCAGAGGTGAAAAACTTGCTATTTTGGTTCATACACCTATCCAGTGTTTTGCATAATTCTCTGAGCACAGCAGCAATTAGCTTAATTCCTCTTGGGGAAGTCTAGATAACTTAAAGAGCTAACTTTAAAGAGTAATCTCATAAAAAATAATGAACCACACACTGAGAATGAGTTTTAACAAGTGATGACATCATCCCGATTTTCACGGGCTGCTATAGTTTGAGACCAGTGCGCAGAAAAATGCACATAACTCCAGACTAAAGAAACCAATGATCATGAAAATTTGTATGCTTATACTTGAGAGTATGATGAATCCACCACGCTTTAAATCATTGAATTTGGGTAAGTACACACTGCGAAAGAGCTCTGACAAAATGAGTAAAAAAAGTCGGGTACCTAACAGAGAAGTGAAAATGACAGACAGGGTTGACTTCAACTGAACATAACTGAAGATTGCAATACCCAAATTTTGTGAGCATATATTATACTTATAGAGATAACTTTACCAATTTAAATCACTGAAAATGATGCACCAAGCTTAGAGAAACAACTCTGCAATCTGACTGCAAAAATTGAGAGATATGGTAGTGAGTAGTACACTTCACAAGAACATGGAAATATGAACTCAAATGATCATGAAAATGAAAGTATATTGCTTGTAAAATACAATGGACTTACTGATACATATGTGTGCCTTGTAATCACACCTTGATATGGCATAAAGCTTAGCTCTTGGAGGTCTTCACATAGGTCTCTCTAACCACGACTAAAACTACCATCTATTTATAGTTGAGTTTGGGAGGCTAACTTCCCTCAATCACTCTCCAATCAATTAGTGATTGATTTGATTCTCTACGTACCACAAATCAAGAATTCGTGGCTCCTCTTTCCCTTTTTGATCAAGTGGACTCAACCATTTAAGATTCTTTCACTTTTACATTAAGTAAACTCTTCAAAAGTTACAAGAGGTAGTTCACAAGTGAACTTTACATTGTCTTCATTTTAAGGCTTCTTCTATGACTTTGTGGGACTCAAGCCAATACTTAGGCTTGTCATAGACTTTTTCCAACAATGAAGGGTTGCTAGGAAGTCACTATTCTAAACAAAGAACATTGTAGAATCTCAAACGTTTTGGAGTGTATTGGCCTAGCATGGACAAAGAAATACACAAGTGGATCAAGAATTGTCTAGTGTGTCATGAAAGACCCCCCAGTGGAGCATGCCACCATTTATCACGTGTCCTTAATTCCAGACTGGAGTGCTCCATTGGTAGAATTTATGAGAATGGGAACATTACCCAAAGAGGCTAGTCTAGCAAGGAGACGAAGCATGGAGCAAGAGGCTCAGGACTATGCCTTAGTTGGAGACAACTTATATCGAAGAGGCAAAGATGGTTACTTAAGATTATGCATTCATGAATCAGATTATTTGAAAGTCTTAGAAACAGCACACAGTGGTGTTGAAGGTGGACACTTTGGTCCTGATCGAGTAATTAAGACCATTCTATTCTCACGGCTTTGGTGGCCCACTCTTCATATCGATGCACATACCTATGTGAAGAAATGTGACACATGCCAACGTGCACATTATCCAATTAAAAAAGATGAGATGCCTTTGAGGCCAATGATGGGAGGATAGACTTTATAGGTCCTACTAACCCCCTAGCTAGAAACTCCCATGCAGAGTACATTGTTGTCACCACAGATTACCTAACAAAGTGGGTAGAGGTCAAAGCCACTACAAAGAATGATGCTCAGACAATGGCTAAGTTCTTATTTGAGAACGTATTCACTAGATACAGACTACCAATAGAGTTAATGAGCGATAGAGGCACACACTTCTTGAATGAAGTCATTGAAAATCTTCTCCCAAGATTCTTGGTGATACATAAGAAGTTTGCTACCTATCATCCCCAAGCTAACAGACGAGCTGAGAGCACAAACAAGATCCTATATAATGTATTGACTAAATTAGTAAATAATAAATGCTCTGATTGGGACAAACAACTTCATCATGTTGTTTGGGCTTATCGAGTTGCCTATGAAACAGTACTCAATGCCACCCTTGTTTGAGCCCCCAAATAAGCCTCTTTGATCTTACCTTGTGTGCGTGTGTGTATGTGTGTGCATGTTTGTGTGCTTTCACTCATGCATTTGTGCCTTCACTTGCTCATGGTCTTCATACCAGTCCTCACGTCTCCGTGGATTGACAAGTAAAGGAGGTGGTGCTTACGCTTGAGCTACAGAAAGCCACTAGCAAACCTTCTATTTGGAATGCTAGCAGCCCAACCTACATTGGTGTATCCATGAACTTGCAACTCTGCATCAACTTCATAAAACAATGCATAATCCAAAGTAGCACTCACATAACATAGAGTGCATCTTAGAGCATCTGTGTGTTTTCCTAGGAACCTACAAAAATTCACTTTCAAGTCCAATAGTGTAGCTTAGATGAGGCCTTGTAGTTTTGAGATATATCAACTCCCCATACTTTTCATGTACATAGTAGCATTCTCCAAGGCTTCAACTGATGTAGTATCCAACTTCAGATTCTCATCTAATGGCATAGAAATCAGCTTACAATCAGCCATACCATACTTTTGCACTATACTCAAGGCAGATTGCCATTGCAACATCCATATACCTATTTCTATATGTATAAACTTAATGCCCAAAAAATAGGACAAAACACCACGATCTTCCATGTCAAATTCCTGCATAAGGAGTTGCTTTACCTCTTTAATGCTTTCTTCATTATCACCACCTACAATCAAGTCATCAACATAAATAGCCACAACTGTGATGCCAACATCATCCTTCCTTGCATATAATGAATGATCTACATCATACATAGAAAATCCAATGGTGGTTAAGTAATCAACAATCCTTGCATTCCAAACACGAGGTGCTTGTTTAAGCTCATACAAAGCCTTTTGCAACCTACAAACATATGTTGGGTGCTTTGAATCCTCATATCTTTGTGGTTGGTCCATGTATACTTCTTCTTGCAACTCATTATGTAAGAAAGCATTCTTCACACCCATCTAATGCTAAGTCCATCCGTTTGCTATAGCTAATGCAACAAGTGCTATGATAGTAGATATTTTAGCTACATGGCTGAGTTTTTCCTCATAATCAATGCCATATGTATGTGCATATTCTTTTTCTAACAATCATGCTTTATAACTTCTTATGCTACCATCAACATTGTGCTTTACCTTGTAAACTCACTTCTAGCCTATGGGTTTCTTTCCTTGTAAGAATGGAACCGAATTCCATGTTTCATTTCCAAGTGCAGCCATCTCCTCATCCATAGCTTTCTCCCAATCTGCATTTCCAAGTGCATCTTCAAAACAAGAAGGTTCAGCATCTTGTATTACCTTGGTCATGTAGGCACAATGAATAGCTATGTAGATGTTATATGTCAATTGTTGCACTAAATTCGGCATCCTCCTAGATCTTCTTGGTCTAGGGTCACTTCTCCTTGTATCATGTGCATGTGCCTTTCTTACTCTTGGAGTCTTCATAGAGGGCAATCCAAGCTCCTCATCAAGGCTCTTTTTTGAATCACTTAAATCTCCATCAATGTCTTCAAAACATGTAGATGTTTTACTACCAATAGAAATCTTTTATTTACCTTTCTTGGAGGTAGTTGATAAATTTGCTAGACTCAAATTCCCATGCAATCTTCCACTCCATGGATTTTAGTTGGAACTATTGCTTGGTGAAGCATAAGGCCCACTCAAAACTTGAGATTCTACACTTGATTTTTCATCATTTCCTTTGTCATTTGAGTCAAGATTAAGTCTTTCTTTGGCACTTGCATACAAGCTTGACATTTCATGAAACATTACAACTTTGCTTACCTTCACCTGTCCCATTAGTGGATTATAACATTTATATCCATTTTGCTCAAGGGAGTACCCAAGGGAGATACAATTTTTGCTTTTGGATCAAGCTTCGTCCTCAACTCACTAGGACATGTACATATGCCATACAACCAAATACTTTCATATGTGATAATTTTGGTTTTTTACCTGTAAACTTCTCTTCAAGTAAAGCTTGATGTATTGAAGCAATCAAAGTTCTGTTCATGATGTATACAATGGTGTGCACAACTTCTTCCCAATAACAATGGCACACATTCGTTTTAGTCATCATGGCTCTTGCTAATTTTGGAATATATCTATTTTTGCATTCAGCACTCCCATTTTGTTATGGTATGTACCTACATGAAAACTATCATAAAATTCCATGGCTTTTTAGAAAGCTATTGAACTCATTTGACATGTATTCACCTCCTCCATGAGATCTCAATGGTTGAATATACTTCCTTATTTGCTTTTCCTCCATAGCCTTGAAAATTCTAGAAGTGAGTGAACACCTCATTCTTCCCTTTCGTGAAATATACCCATACTTTCTATTTATGTTCATTAATGAAAGTGACATAAAACATGCATCCTCCCATAGATGTGGTCTTTGCAAAAACCCCAAACATCTATATGTACTATTTTGCACATCTTCACTAACATGCTTGTCATGCAAAAATGATGCCCTTGCCTGTTTACCAAATTGTCATGCTACACATACCTTTTGCATCTCTACAACCTTGAAATTTGGTATTCCATTCACAAGCTCCTTTGACTACATCAATTTCTTCCTCTACAAATTTGCATGTCCAATTTGCTTGTGCCAAATCTCTATATCAGCAATAACATGTGTACCTTTTGCGAACATGGCTACATTCATTTCAAGAAATTTCACATTCAAGGTGAACATCCTACCAAATTGTTCCCTTTGGTGACCAACATTCCATTCTTTTTGTACTCTTCTACATAGAGGTCATCTGCATTGAACCTCACTTGTAGTCCCTGGTCAATCATTTTTACAGTAGAAACTAGATTCTTTGTTATATTCCAAACATGTAGCACATTAGCAAGATGTTTTAGCTTCCTATCCTCCATACATAGTGCTATGTTTCTTGTATGCTAGATAGGATGTGATGTGTCATCACCTATTTCAACATATCCAAGAACTAGAAATTTTTGCAAACTACTAGACCATTCTACATGATTGTTCATGTGATTTGAAGCACCTAAATCAACATATCAGGCATTACCATTTGATTCCAAAACATCAGTAGACATCATATTCATCATATGGACCATGAGAAACTTCTCTCAATCATCTGGACTTGTGGATGCATAGTTCTTTTGCTACCTTTTGTTATTTTGATTCTTCAAACTATAGTCACATTCAAAGTGTCCAAGTTTACCACAATTCCAACATCCTTTACTATCATTACTTGAATCATTTCTTTGGAAAATTTTATGGCCTCTTTGGCTCCCTCTGCCTTGAAACTGTCCTCTACCTCCAGCATGATTCTGTTGTTGACCTTGTTCTTGGTTACTATGTCCTCTTCCACTTCCTCTACCTCTTCCTCTACCTCTACCTCTTCCTCTTCTAGAGTAGATTACCTACCTAGAACTAGGTTTCCTTGGGAGGTTGAGTCCTTACCAAGATTCTTTTCTTCAATTATCAGGATGGACACTAGATCAACAAAATTCAGAATATCTTCCTTGATCTTCACCATCATCTACATTGATGCCAATAGATGCAAGTGAGTCACATATGCCTTTGATTTTGAGGGTGTAGTCAATTACTGACATGCTATTTTTCTCTAGTGTATGCAACTCGTTCTTTAGTTGCAACTTCTATGCCTTTGTATTGGTCTCATATAATGTGACAAACTGTTCCAAGCCTCTTTCGAAGTTTTGCCATCCTGTATGCGCCCAATCATGCTATCCTATATGCTAACAATTAGCCAATACATTACCTTTCGTACTCCTTATTCCTTTCTTTATATGCTCTTAACTGGTCACCATTCTAATTCCTCTTTGGTAATTGTAGAACATTTTTGTTCTCTCCTTTGATGCACTTCCACTAGCATTTTCCCATCTAGAAATTTTTTCATTTTGAATCTCCAAGCATGGTAGTTGTTCTTGTCCAGCTTATCACTCATAAA
Source organism: Ceratopteris richardii (assembly GCA_020310875.1). Taxonomy (NCBI): domain Eukaryota; kingdom Viridiplantae; phylum Streptophyta; class Polypodiopsida; order Polypodiales; family Pteridaceae; genus Ceratopteris; species Ceratopteris richardii. Next base: position 142,973,038 of record CM035413.1, read on the forward strand.
CTAACTCATCCCATCAATACTTGCAATTTTTGCAACAACCTATAACACTACAAAAGCACTAGAAGAAGTATCTTTGCTTGAATACTATCACACTATGACATGACATATTAATCTCAGAAAAACATGGTTTTTGTGTATCTACAGTACACGAAATCACTTGAAATTTTGGATCTAGAATATTTTAGTGTTTCCAAACTGCAAGGGCAAATTGACTTGGTTTTTCTATGGGCCCCACCTTGCAAGCTTGAAATAGAGGTCGAGATGGCTCCAAAATAAAAGTATGAGAAAAATGAGTGACCCTAAAGGGAAAAATTTCAAAAATATTTTGATGCCTTCTACCTTCACACCAAATTTCATAGAAATATAAGGTCATTTGTGAATCACACTTTCTCCATGCCTTGTGGCATCCTCTTCACTATCGGCCTTCTCCATGATGGAGACCTCTTTATCTCCAAATGCTTGATTTATACTAATTTAAGAACACTTCTATATCAATCACATGCCAAACTTTACACAAATGTTGCCATGAGTTATAAAATCATTCACAAACACTTCTTTGTATGAAGTTTCTTCTTCTTCAATTAGTCTACTTTAGAAATTAACTTCATTACCTACACATATCTTAAAGTTTCTTCAATCTAATAATCTACATACCTCCACGCTACCTTTGTGCAATCATAAGATTCATTAGATCTTCAAAAGAATCATTAAAACTCTGATTTGATCATTAAGATCAAAGATATGTCAAAAACTAGCTTTGTGAACAAGCGACTTTGATATAGTCAACTTCTCAAGTTGATTTCTCATAGCACAAGTCCTGTTTTGCTAAATGCTTTTAGCCATAGCTTCCTTACCTTCTAACTGAGATTTTGAATGCTCATTCATAAAAAGCTTTACATTGTGCACTAAGATCCAAGAAAACCTCTGACACAAAAAAGTGTGCGACTCTGAGAGTTCTATCTGCACACTTTACATATACATGTTCCTATTGATCATACACACAACCTGAAAAGAATTAGACCTTGAAACTTTGAACATATCTTGATTAGCTTCTAGATTAGATGTGTACAAAAGATTTCTTGATCCACTTGATCAGGCTAAGAGAAAGCAGAGAAAGACTCAATGCTAACTCAAGAAGATGACTCTCTACACATCTATCACATGAACTCTTGACTTCTAATTACTCTCATTACTATTTCTTTACATTATTGACTTATACACATATGATTCTAGACTCAACCCGCGTCTATTACATTACTTATTATCATTCTAATGATCATCTATACCCATTGTACAAGAATTTCATCTATAATGTACATATGTATACAAGCTACATTTCTGAGATCTCTTCACTTTCTCCAATGACTTCTTTGACTTCATTTTGATTTCTGACTTGCTTCAAGTTCTTCATAATCATCAATTGGGGATTGCTTTGTTCCAACACTCCACGAGCTCTCTACAACTACACTGGCTTTGATGCCATGTCATGAGAAAGGAGATAAGGAAGAGAGCTCACTCACACACTCTCACTCTCAAAGAAGAGCACACACATATTAAGGAAAGGAAGAATGATTTTCTTCTTCCTCTTTTTCTATTATGAAGAAGGAATATACAAGAATGACCTAAAAACAACAATACAACTAATGCAATATATCGGGAAAATACACAAGGAAAATCCTAATGTTCACGAATGAGTGAGCTGGCAAACAACAAATGTGCCATCATTCTAGGTAGATAAATCTAGTAAAGCTCACTAAAGTATCTCTGACATATATCGGCATGACCATTATTCATGTTAGAGAAATGAAAAGTGATACGTGTCATCCTCAATCATCACATGTTGAGTTTGGTATCTCAACAAGATCTGGCTTTTTCAAGGTAGCATATATCAGACTACCTATGTAGCCCAAGCATGAGCACCACCTCCTTTACTTGTGAATATGTGGAGAGGTGATATGATATGAAGATCGTGAGCAATTGTGGCAAGCAAATGTGAGTGACAAGCACATACATGCACACACACACACACAAGAAAAGATAACAAAGATAGGAACAATAGAAGCTTTGATTCTCAATAACTCGATTAAACTCTTCAAAAAGCCCTTTCTCTCATTTTCCAATCCAAAAATGAGCTTTGTAGCTCTTTTCATAGTTTTTTGACTAGCTTTGGCCCTGTCTAGACCTAGTGTCTGGCCTAATTAAAAATTAGGTTCAAGGGCTTATTTGAGGGTGCAAACGGAGTCTAAAAATCACAAAGATTGGTAGGTGGGTACTTCTAATACTCCTCAAGCTTGAACAAAATGGAGTTGCAAAAATGTTAACGGTTTTTAGTGATCAAAATCATTGTTTTTTTATAGGGGTTTCTTCTAAAAATTTGACATATAATTCTTGGAGCTCCCTACATGCTCCCTCTTCTTGTGTGTCCACTTCCTCAATGCATTCCCATGCCTTGTGCCTAACCTTGAGTGCCAACACTCCCCCCTCTTGAGTCTATCAACCATGACATACCCTTGTTGGAGTGGGTGTTCCATGTAGTACTTTGAGAGGTAGTGTCCATCATGTATCTACAAGAGCGATTTGTCTTCTGAATGTAGTGGGGTTGTTTGTCTTGTTCTTGATTTTTTCACTGCTAGCCTTTGCAATTTTTAGTCCCTTTGTATGTAATTCTTTCTTGGACTCGAGCATGATGGTGTAGTTGTGAGCTTTCAAAAATTGCTACTTGCTCAAAAGAGGTTGTAAATGTTGATTTTGAGTAGCTTTTGACGATGAATTGCTTCATAGGTACTAATGTTGTAACCTTGATGTCCTTTGGATCTTTCAAACATGGGTTTTATAGTTATCATTCCAAGTACTGGTAACCCATAATGAATGATGGGTAAGTGTCTTAGTGCATGGGTTGAAGAAAATATGTGCCTTGTGCACGGCCTTGTAATGTGGCCCTATTCATGCTTACTTGGGGAATGCATTGTAAGAAGTATGGTGCAAAAAATTTGGTCTTGAGCTAAATGCTTAAGGGTATGCTGAGAAAGAGGTTTTCTAATCTATCATTGTCATAGTGTTGCCAAAGTAGGGGATTCTTACCATGGTGAAAAGTCGATTTATATTCATCTCTTTGTGTTGTACTCCCATCACGGTGATTGACCATTGGCTTGCCTTTCGTTGTTGATGGATGTCCTTATTGATGGTTCACTGATGAGATTCTTTGAGCACATGGTCTTGTCCCTTCTCTCTCTTTTTTTTTGGAACAATGTCATAAAACAAGAAGAAATATCTTAGTATCAATAAAATAGTTTACATATGTCAAATGTGTCTCATGTGCTTGGAATTCTCAATGTTTCTATGTATAGCCTTTAACATGGCCCTATATTAATGCATACTGTTGGAAATGCATGACCTAAATGGTGCAAAAGATGAGGTTATGCCAAGCGCACATGGTTTTTGCACATCAAGGCTTCTGATGTTACTTGTAGATGTTGATGCAATCTTTGTTTGGAGGTATCCATTGGATCTCAAAATGATGCAATCAATCAATGGTTGAATGACAACTGATCATTTCTCCTTAAAGGGATCCATTTTAGAATAGTTTTTAGTCGCATACACATCACTTTTGGCCTCTTCATCTTTTAAATGGTTTCTTAATTTTTTTATCCCTCATGGTTGGCTCTTTGGTTCTGTGGGGACTACTGGTGCTTTTGGGTTTTGAACCCATACCTTTGTTGATCGTCTTCTTACTATTGCCAAAGAGGTGAGTTGATCTTCTTTTGATCTCTGTGCTTGGTTCTAACCCTTGCCTCTCCTTGGCTTCCTTGTTGAGACTTTTCTCGTGAGGAACAGCATAGGGTTTTGTGTACGTAAGAGTTCCTTGGATACCCACATGTGTAATCACCCTTGTTGAGCCGTAGCTAATTCCTTAGGGATCCAAATTTGTCAGATACCTTGTGGTTGAGCTTGTCCTAGTTGCTTTGTTCTTCTTATGGCATGGTTGGCTTGCTAGGATGGGGATTATTGTCTTGGTGCAATTAAAACCAAGCCCACATGCTTGATTAATTAGCACATCTCTTATGGAATCCTATGTGATAAATCTCTTGTAAAGATCGTTCAAAATTACCCTTGTAAAAGTGTCCTACAACCACGTGGAGTTGGGAAGCTCTAAATCACAACTCATTTGGTTGTTGAGTAATGAGAGAATATATCCTATACTTTAGGATTCAGTTTTAGGTAGACATCTTTGAATTTGAATTCAAACCTTGGCTCCAAGCAGAACTATAACTCATTCACCTCTCACACATTGAGCAATGTATAATTGCCAACGACATTGTATTTGTATATGATTTAATACACATATTATCATTACATTGTCATTTCACTTCTCTGCTATAACTCCATCATAACAGTGATCGTCTCAGAGCTTGTTCTCAATGCATTATTGATCCTTTGTCATGATTTGAGGCATGATAGATTCAACATACTGTCTAGTATATCACTATAAAGTTTCATTAGCATTACTTCTCTATCATGAGGTATTAACACATCTTTTCTCTCTATTCTGTTGACTGATGCACCCCGTAATTGTCGAGATGGTTTTGTGATTTGCTAAACACATTTCTCAGTGTGTCGTCCATCATTTTTTATGAAATCACTCATGGTTGGTAGCTTACTAAGATACTTAGAGTTTCCCAACAGGAATCAATCTAATTATTGTTGTGCTGAGAGAACTGTTCAAAACATTGAACAGGTGTAGGAACAAAAATAGCAAGTTTCTTGATCTTGGATCAACTCCTACTATCTATTTTGATCCATTGATTATTGGATCATGTTTCAAGCAACATATACGATTATTTATGATCATTAGCTAGCTAAAGAGGCCCACCACAGTCTCCAACAATCATTCTTGGCAGGTGTGAAGCAATATTAAGCAATACCGCTTCATCTCTGAAGATTATCCATCATCTCCTCCAATAGTGGTATCAGAGCAACAACAAGCAAGATGGGAGATGGATTTCCATCCTTCATTGACAAATTGGACAAAAAAAACTACTCAGCATGGTCACTGGATGAAAGCCTACCTTCAAGAGAGAAGTCTATATGGATACATCTCAGGAGACGAAGAGATGCCAACCTTCAGGAGCAAGCATCAACCTACAAGGGAAGAGCAAGAAAGGTTGACCACATGGTGTGCAAAGTATGCTCTTGCCAGGTCTTATCTACTAAACTAAATCTCTGATTTCTTGTTTCCTCACATTAGGAATTGTAAGACCTCCCAAGAGACTTGGGAAGTACTCTCATCATATTTCTCATCAAATACAAGAGCTAGGAGGAATTAGTTATGGATGGAGTGTACAACTAAAGATGAAAGAAGCAACCAAAGCAAGGAGTGTATTTTGTGTATTCTGTGTACAACTAAAGATGAAAGAAGCAACCAAAGCAAGGAGTCTTTACAACTCTAAAGAAGCAACCAAAGCAAGGAATGGTTGATTATGTAACCAAGATGAAAGATGTGGCTGATTAGCTTGCAAGCATTGGAGAGGAGATAGAAGAAGAACACATAGTACGGTAGATCATTAATGGCATCAAAGCTGATGATAAGTGGGAGTCCTTCACCATCACAAATGGTGACAACTCTAAAGGTAATCAATCTTCTGCCCTTTATACAAATAAGAATAAAAGTAAAGATAAAGGTAAAAGCAAGAAGAATGAAGAAGAGGCTAGTACCTCTCAAAGCTAACTACACAGGTAGAGGAAGAGGTGCTAGAGGAAGGGGAAGAGGAAGAAAGCAAGGCAAAGGGAGATCCTACAACAATCCACCTTGCAACATTTGTGGTCTTACCAACCACACCATAGAAGAATGCTTCAAGAACACAAGGAATCAAAGGGGAAGAGGCTTCCATAGAGGTAGCTATGGACAATCTAGAGGCAGGTACAACAATGGAGGAAGCAACTACAATCATAACTACAATCAAGGCTACAACAAAAACAATTATCAAGGACGTTTCAAAGAAAGAAGAGACTACAAAAACTATAGTGAAGACCAAGAAGATTCTCTACTCATCATGAATATGACATCCAAGCAACGTAAAGATGATGGGCATCTTTTCCATATTGATTTAGGTTGTTCCAATCATGTGGCTAGAAATGTGGCTTTATTATATGATCTTGAGGAGCCCAAAGAGAAGCATGAAGTACAGATACAGTCAAGCAAATTGGAAATGTCAAAACTTCTAATGGTAACATGAATCTCTTGAGTAAAGTTCTGTATGTGCCAACTATAACCAAAATCCTAATTAGTGTTGGACAGATTGTGGAGAAAGGCTTGTAGGTCAAATTCACTAAGCATGGAGCATATGTGGAAGACCCTCAACAAGGATTCAAAAGGATTGCTAAAGGTGAGAAGTCTAGTAGATTATTTACATTTGAGATTGAAGACACAAGGAACATAGCACTATTCAATTATAGAGATCAATCCCTATCTCAGTTAGAAATATGGCACAAAAGTCTAGGACACATAGGAGAAAGAACTCTAAAGCAAATATGCAGGGATCAGAGTGTGCTTGGCATTCCCAATGTGACCAAGCAACATATGATATACAAATGTGGAGCATGCCAATTTGACAAGCTCACAGACAACCATTCAACAAAAAGGGATACATGCATGAATACTATTTGGAACTTGTATAGACTGATGTGTGGGTCCTAGCAAAGATCCATCAATCTCAAGTTCAAGGTACTATGTTTCATTTATTGATGATTATAGTAGATGGAAAATTCTTTATTTCATGAAGCATAAAGATGTACTTACATGTTTCAAAAATTATTGGCACTAGTTTAGAACCAAACAGGAAGAAGCTTGAAAAGGATCAGATTTGATGGAGGTGGTGAGTACTTTTCACATGAATTTGATTCATGTTTACACGACAGAGGCATAAAGAGGGAAGTAACAACCAGATATACTCCTGAATTGAATGGAGTGGCAGAGAGAAGGAATAGGTTAATAGTTGACACTGCTAGGTCTATGTTGAATGAGAAGAAGTTACCTAATTATCTATGGGTAGAGGGTGTTTCCACAACCATCTGCTAGTTGAAGCTTCATGCGTGTTGGTCCTAGGTCTAGTTTTCTCCATTTTTCCCAAATCTCTTTTGTGGCTATGCCTACATGAGCTCCAACGTCTCTAAGATGGCTTTAGTCATATATCCATCAAAGGTGATGAGTAGACACATATTTCCTTCATCTCCCTCACTAAATTCTCCAACTTTATCAATTGGGATTTGAATGGTTGATGGAGCTTTAGCTTCTCTATTTTCCTTTGTAGGTTCTCTAGTTTCTATTCTCAAGTGTCCAGCTAATTGCTTCCACAATTGGGACTTGGCTTGTAGTAATTCTTCTAATGTCAATATGCATTGTACCTTAGTCTTCTTAAGCTCTACTAAGTTGTGTGATGTCCTATCTTGAGACCCATCTTCCTTGCTTCGGATCATAAGAGCATGGAATACTATAGACCCTTTCTCGTATTCTTCCATATAATTTGGTAGTGTGGATATGCTGTTTGTTTCTTCCCTATTTCAGTCTAACATAGAAACTTCTTCATACACTTCTTCTAAATTTGGTATCGGTTGGGTTTCCCCACTGTCTAGTTCTTCAACGCGTGGTTTTGAACTCTCATTCCTTTTCCATCGTTCTTCTTGGATCTTGGCCCACAAGTCTTGTGGCCAATTGGCCTCTAGTTCTGGAATTACAAAAATCTATTCAACCTGGTTACCGTGTTGTTGTTCTTCACTATGCTCCTTTTTTGGTATCCTTACTTGTTTTTATTGTTATTTTCTAGACATTCATTGAATTGGCTTTCAGATATTCTTGCCTTTGGAAGGACTGGGGTAGGTCATTCTAGTGTGCTTTGAGCTATATTTATGAGTTTTCGGCATATTGCCAATCTCTCATTGTCTAGCTCTTCTTGTGGGTAGAGTTTCTCGTGCTGCTCTAAGCTTGGTCTGGTCGTGATTTTAGATTGATAAGCTTTCAACCACATATCCAAGTCTTTTTGCACTAGATTTGCTAGAATTGATCCGGGTTTGTCTAGCTTCTATGCTTGGGTTTTTCGATGAGCGTTTTCGTGCGCTTTTAGCTCCTGAGGTTTCTTACTTTGCTTTGCTGCTTTCTCCTTCTCTTCATTTTTCTTCTTTAACCATTTATTCCTGAGTTTTTCTCTTCTGGTCTTCCAAATTTGTGTCTTCTTTCTTTGGTTAGTTTTTCGTAGGTCTTCTAAATATTCGACTATCTGTATCTTAGGCTCTAAGCTTTTATCCATTTCAGATTCAGACTAATTCTTTTACTGCTTGTCCTTTGTCTTAGGCTTGAGTAATGGCGTTTAATGGCACTGTGTATTCTTTATCGCTTCTAGATTATTTGATAACTTTGATTACATTAATGTGGGTAGTGTTATGAACCTTATTGGGGTTTTTTGAGCAGTCTCTAAACAGATGCTCCTTTCCAGAATCATTGTAATATCCTTTCCATGTTCTAGGGGGTGGTGGATTGTAAGGCAACGTACACTCTCATACGAAGTGATCTCTGTCGCATCTATAGCATGGGCCCCTTGGTGCAGGTGGTCTAACAAGTGATCTCATTGGGGTTGGTGTTTTAGGTGTAGTATACATCAGGTTCGCATATTCTGGTCCATAGGAATTTTCATATCTTTCATAACTTTAATATTTTTGCTTGTAGCTTTGGTCATATTATATCATATTGGTGTCATAAGGATAGTATTCTCCTTGGGTCTGCTCATATCCTTGATTTGTCGTTTCTGCACTAGCTAAAGGTGTAGCTGGTACTATAGCTCTTTCCATGTTTTCCTCTGGTTGAGTGTATTTGACAGGCACTACATTCTATGGATGGGGTGGTTGTTGTCCTAACACTCTTTGTGGTTGTCCATATCCTCCTTGCTCATATGGCCTGGGTGCTCCTTGTGGTCCTGGATAAGGGTTGTATCTAGGAACCTCTCTACCTTGTTCTCTAGGAGGATATCCATAAGGTCTATATTGGGTTGAATTACTCGCCTTTGTTGTCGGTTAAATGGGCAATTTTCAATAGTGTAGTTAGTATATTTTTGCTCAATATGACAGTACAGATTGGTGTTGGAGCAAGTCTATGACAAGCCTAAGTATTGGCTTGAGTCTCACAAAGTCTTAGAAGAAGCTTTAAAAAGAAGACTATGTAAAGTTCACTTGTGAACTACCTCTTGTAACTTTTGAAGAGTTTACTTAATGTAAAAGTAAGAGAATCTTAAGTGGTTGAGTCCACTTGATCAAGAATGGAAAGAGGAGCCACGAATTCGTGATTTGTGGTAGGTAGAGAATCAAATCAATCATTGATTGATTGGAGAGTGATTGAGGGAAGTTAGCCTCCCAAACTCAACTATAAATAGATGGCAGTTTTAGTCGTGGTTAGAGAGACCTATGTGAAGACCTCCAAGAGCTGAGCTTTATGCCATATCAAGGTGTGATTACAAGGCACACATATGTATCAGTAAGTCATTTTATTGTACAAGCAATATACTTTCATTTTCATGATTATTTGAGTTCATCTTTCCATGTTCTTGTGAAGTGTACTACTCACTGCCATTACTCTCAGTTTTCTCAGTCAGCTTGCAGAGATGTTTTCTCTGAGCTTGGTGCATCATTTTCAGTGATTTAACTTGGTAACGTTAGCTCTATAAGTCTACTATATGCTCACAAATAGTCATGTCATTTGGATGTTGCAATCTTCAGTTATGTTCATTTGAAGTCAACAGGGTCTGTTCATCTTCACTTCTCTGTCAGGTACCCGACTTTTTCACTCATCTTGTCAGAGGTGTTTCTCAGTGGTTACTTATCCAAATTCAGTGATTTAAAGCTTGTTGGATTCAGCTTACTGTCTAGTATGACCATGAAAATAATCATTGGATTTCTACATGTTGAGTTATGTTGATTGTTCTGCTCACTGGTCTATTTCTGTAGCAGCCCGTGAAAATCGGGATGATGTCATCACTTGTTAAAACTCATTCTCAGTGTGTGGTTCATTATTTTTGATGAGATTACTCTTGAAAGTTAGCTCTTTAAGCTAACTAGACTTCCCCAAGAGGAATTAAGCTAATTGCTGCTGTGCTCAGAGAATTATGTAAAACACTGGACAGGTGTATGAACCAAGAATAGCAAGTTTTCACCTCTGAGCTAACTCCAACTTATCTGTTTTGATCTATCTTTTTGAGAGTGATCTTCCAAGGTACATAGGGTGTCTAATACATCCATTGGCAAGCTAAAAGGGCCCACCGTCTACTCCTGGAGTTCATTTGCCTGGTGTAGATCAAGGATTTTTCAACACCTCTTCATCTTCAAACACATACTTATCCATCTCTTCACAGTGGTATCAGAGCAAGGTTGGACAACATGGCAGATGGATTTCCTTCATCAATTGACAAATTAGACAGAGTTGACTACTCAGCTTGGTCATTAAGAATGGAAGCCTATCTCCAAGGTAGAAGTTTATATGGTTATGTGGCTGGAGATGAAGTTATGCCAAGTTTCAGGAACAAAAGTCAACCAACACAAGAAGAGCAAGAAAGATTGAGCACATGGTGCTCCAAGGATGCACTTGCAAGGTCTTATCTCCTCAACTCTATCTCAAATTTTTTGTTGCCTCACATTAGAAGTTGTAAGACATCTCAGGAAGTGTGGGATGCACTTGAAGCTTTCTTTTCTTCAAGTACCAAAGATAGGAAGCATCAACTATGGCTGGAGTTCACAACTCTCAAGAAGGCTCCCAAACAAAATGTGACTGATTTTGTCACAAAGCTCAAGGACATAGCAGATCAGTTGGGAAGCATTGGAGAGGTAATAGATGAAGAGCAAATTGTAAGGCAGGTCATCAATGGCTTGAAGGCAGATGACAAGTGGGAAGCATTCACCACAGCTATGGATTTGTACATGGACATGCATGTACCTGATTTCAACACACTCATTGGACAACTACTTACTCAAGAGGCAAAGCTTATCAAAAATGGAGAAAGCTCTAAAGGTAATCAATCTTCAGCTTTATACACGGATAAAAGCAAGTCTAAAGATAACAAAGGAAAGGCAAAGAAAGTGGATGATGAAGCAGGTACATATCAAGCTAACTATGCAGGTAGAGGAAGACATGGCAGAGGTAGAGGAAGAGGAGGTAGACAAGGCAGGGGGAGATCCCAAGACTCCAACTCATGTTCTATTTGTGGATTAACTAATCATACAACTGAAAATTGCTTTAGGAATTCCAGGAATCAAAGAGGCAGAGGATACAATAGAGGAATTTATGGCTACTCAAGAGGAAGGTTCAACAATTATCATGGCAACTACAACAACTACAATCATTCAAACTATCAAGGAGGCTACAAAGGAAGGAGAGACTACAATAACTACACAGAAGACTCAAACAAAGAGGATTCATTATTGATCATGAACATGGCTATGCCACAAGGTAAATCTGATGAGCATGTTTTCTACATAGATTCAGGTTGTTCAAATCATGTGGCAAGAAATGTGGCACTCCTATCAGATTTAGAAGATCCAAGGAATAAGCATGAGGTACAAACAGGAGATGATACAAAACATCTTGTGGAGAAAATAGGCAATGTCAAAGCACCTGATGGAAACATCAACCTACTCAGTAAGGTACTCTATGTTCCTACCATTACAAAGAATTTGATAAGTGTTGGGCAGATAGTAGAGAAAGGGTTGCAAGTCAGGTTCACAAAAGCAGGAGCATTTGTTGAAGATCCAAGTCAAGGATTCAGAAGAATTGCAAAAGGTGAAAAGACAGGTAGATTGTTCACATTTGAATTACAGGACACTAGAAACATTGCTCTCTTTAATTATGGTAGTCAGACACTCACAGAATTGGAAGTATGGCACAAAAGGTTAGCACATATTGGTGAAAGGTCATTAAAGCAAATCTGCAGGGACCAAAGTGTACTTGGACTTCCTAATTTGTCAAAACAACATATGATTTATAAGTGCAGTGCATGTCAATTTGGAAAGTCTCACAGGTTATCATTCATGAAGAAAGGTTATATGCATGCAGATCTCTTGGAGTTGGTTCATACAGATGTATGGGGACCTAGCAAGGAAGCTTCAATATCTGGATCAAGGTATTATGTTTCCTTTATTGATGATTGCAGCAGATGGACTATCCTATTCTTTATGAAACACAAAGATGAAGTTTTTTCATGTTTCAAAAGATATTTGGCTCTTGTGGAGAATCAAACAGGTAAATCACTAAAAAGGCTAAGGTCAGATGGAGGGGGAGAATACTTCTCCCATGATTTTGATTCTTTTCTTCAAGAAAGAGGAATCAAAAGAGAGGTAACTACAAGGTACACTCCTGAGCAAAATGGAGTGGCAGAAAGGAGGAATAGGACAATTGTTGAAGCTGCAAGGTCTATGTTAAATGAAAAGCATTTACCTAATTACTTATGGGCCGAGGCTGTATCTACAGCCACTTACTTGATTAACAGGTTGCCTTCAAAATCCCTTGATGGGATGACTCCATATGAGGCTTGGAATGGAAGAAGACCAAGCTTAGATCATTGTAAAATTTTTGGATGTATTGCTTTTGCTCATGTTCCTTCACAGGTTAGAGGCAAGATGGATCCAAAGGCAGAAAGGTGTGTATTTATTGGATATGACAACAATCAAAAGGGCTACAGGTTATACAACCCTACCAACAAAGGATTCTTGGTAAGCAGAGATGTAGTTTTTTATGAGAACAATTCATGGTATGAAGATTCATGCAGGAAGATCAATTTACCATATGATCTTGAAGAAGATTTTCCAAAGCTTGGTAGAGAACAATCAAAGATTGAAGAACAAGACACCTCAAAGGATGATGAAGAATCTCACATGGAAAAGATCAAAGCATGGAAGTCTAAAGGTAAAGCAAAATTGCAGGATCTTGGACATGAGGCAGAATCATCACATCATGGCCTAAGAAGATCTATGAGGGAAAAGAAAAAACCAGAAAGGTATGGGTTTGACACCTCATTAGTAACTAAACATTCTATCTACATAGCACAGGACATAAACCAAGAGGAGCCATCATCATTTGAAGAGGCCAAAGCAAAAACAGAATGGAAGCATGCAATGAAGGAAGAGATTGAAGCACTTGAGGAAAACAACACTTGGGATTTGGTGCCCAAGACTTCATCCATGAAGGTAATAGGCTCAAGATGGGTCTATAAACTCAAGAAGAATTTTGATGGTTCCATTAACAGGTATAAGGCAAGGCTTGTAGCAAAAGGCTTTGCACAAACTCAGGGAATTGATTATGAGGAGACCTTCTCTCCTGTGGCAAAGATGCCTACTATTAGGGTTTTGCTTAGTATTGCCTCTTCCAAGAATTGGAAGATACTTCAACTAGATGTAAAGAAAGCATTTTTGAATGGTTGGATAACAGAAGAGGTATATATGGCACAACCACCTGGTTTTGAGAATCAAGTTTATCGTGATTATGTGTGTAAACTTAACAAAGCATTGTATGGTCTCAAGCAAGCTCCAAGAGCTTGGAATTTCAGGCTTGTTTCATTCTTGCAGGACAAAGGCTTTCAACCAAGCAAGGCAGATCCTTCACTCTTTATTAAAAAGAGTAATTCCGAGGTCATCTACCTATGTGTATATGTAGATGATATTATATTGACAGGAAATGATGCAGATGGTATGAAGAAGATCAAAGATCAGATGAGAGAAGAGTTCAAGATAAGTGATTTGGGTTCACTTACCTACTTCCTAGGTTTGGAAGTTGTCTACAAAGATCATGGTTTGTTTCTCACTCAAAGGAAGTACATTAAGGACATGTTGGCAAAATTCAAGATGCAAGATTGTAAGATTGCAGGTACTCCAATGGAGGTCAATCACAAATTGAGCTCACATGAAGGTGAACTCATAGAGGACATCACATCATATCAAAGTCTAGTGGGTAGTCTCAATTATGCCACATTGACAAGAGTAGATATATGTTACAGTGTGAGTGTGCTAAGTCAATTTATGCACACACCAAGGAAACCACATATGGATGCTGCCAAAAGGATTCTCAAGTATCTCAAAGGAACCATAAATGAAGGACTTTATTATCCTTATGTATCTGATTTAGGTTTGAAGCTATTTTCTGATGCAGATTGGGCTGGCTCCAAGGAAGATAGAAGGAGCACTTCAGGTTATCTTACCTTTGCAGGTTCAAAGCTTATTTCATGGTCATCCAAGAAGCAACCCACACTTGCTCTCTCTTCTACTAAAGCTGAATATAGAGGTCTTGCCATAGCTACATGTCACTCTAGCACAATGGTGAGTACCAACGTGAGGAGATTCACCTCATAATTGTCAATCCGTGGAGACGTGAGGACTAGTATGAAGACTATGAGCAAGTGAAGGCACAAGTGTGTGAGTGAGAAGCACACAAGCATGCACACACATACACACACACGCGCACACAAGGCATGAACAAGGAGAGGAACAATGGAGTTCTTTGCATTAGTCAAAAAAGTCTCTTACATAAGCTCAATTCACAAACAATCTAACCTCAAAAATGAGCTCTCTAGCTCTTTTTATAGTTTTCTAGCTAGCTTTGGTCTTGTCCAGACCTAGTGTCCGGCCTAGTTAAAAATTAGGTTCTAGAGCCTATTTGGGGGCTCAAACAGAGTCTAAAAATTATGAAAATTGGTATGTAGCTAGTTCTAATACTCCTCAAGATCGAGGACTCCTCGGCTTGCACAAAATAGAGTCTATTCTACCAAAAACGGAATTTACAATGTTTGTGTAGTGATTAAAATCACTTGAGTTGTGAATGGTCCATGGGAAAAAATGATTGGGCCTTGTTGCCGTATTGTGCATGACTCCTCCGTTGCGCTAATATGCTCTTCATCTGACTTGTATGCCAACACTCCCCCCTTCCTAGCGTCTGTCGCCCCTGACAGACCTTTGTTCTCTCGGGTGGTCGATATAGTATTGGATGACATTGGTGGCCAGTTCATGTTCTCCTATCCTTAAGCCTCTTGCTAGATCAGCTTCCAATGCATCCCAATTTATTGCACCAGGGGCCTCTGGTTGCGGGGTGGTGTAGTACTCAGAGTACATTGCTTGTTCACAAGCAAAAAGTTGGAGCAGATGTGTTGGCTTCGGTGTGAAAATCTCCGAGTGATACTCCCAGAAACCTGATCGGAACATTTCTTCAAAGGTCTGTTTGTAACAGGCAGGGAGGTATTTGATGCACGCATGCCAGGCGTAAGCCACACGAATACTGGGGGTGGTGCTCATGTCATACACCAAGTCATAATTTCCATTGCTGAACCCCGGGAGACGTACCTGTGGTGCGACTGCATTTCTAAAAGTTTTCAGGACTACCTGCATCATATCTAAGATTTTAAGCATCATTTGTGCTGCTACATCTTGCATGGGCTTCAAGCGCGGCATCCAGTGGCGAATGGTTCCCATCATATATGCTACCGACGGTGGTCCCTGTGGTGGCGCAATGTACGGGTAGTTCAGCCATTCCTTGCATTGCGCGTTGTTCTGTACCTTGATATTGAATGCCTTCCAAGACCTACGACGTGGGACTGGACCGTAGCATGGATTATATAGGAGGTGTAAAGGTGCGTTGTTCCATGTGCGTAGCATTTCTGGATATGTCTCTAGAAGTTTCTGCCGCCAGGTGGGTTGACGAATTTTGCCTTTTTGCACCTCTGGAGGAAGGTCTTCGGGTTGAAATTGGGTCGCAAAGGTAGGAATCTGACCCGTGACTCTTTGTATTTCTGCATTATAATCAGCCAAGATAATATAATACGGCCTGTATTGGAGTTCAGATGAGAGGATCAGGCGTCTCGATGACAGGTTCTTGAAGTAAGCCGATTGTAGCACAGTTTCCTCTATGACCCTCATGGCCTGATTTTGCACTACTGTGCGCTCTTCGTGCGAACTCCCGATTTCCTCCACTTGACGTAGCCATGGGGGCCGTGGTGCCTCGAATGTGTCCTGAGCTTCTTCTGTTTGTTGACCTCCTGGGAATGGTTGTGGATCGTATTCTTCGTCAAACGTTTGTTCCACAGAAATTTGCACAACTTCTTCGTCCGTGGGAGCCTCTGGAGGGGAAGGTGGTCTCTCATATTGTAGTAGACGTGTTTGCAATTCAGTGACCTGTTTCTGGAGATCTTTTATGGCCTCTGCGTCTGTGAGAAGTGAAGCCGCGGAGGGGGTGGTTGGGGAGGCTGCTGTTTGTCCTTTTTGGTGTTCCTGCTTCAATTGTCCCAGTTCCTCCGATAGCTTATCATGTGCTTCAAGCAGAATGGCATAGTCTTCCAATATGATCTTGATATTATCGGGGGTCACTGCTTGAAACTTGGATGGGCTGATGGGTGCCCCCGGTGTGCTCTCAATAGCTGCCTCCAGGTTCTCTTGATTTTGTACTTGCAGTCGTCGATTCTCTTCCTGAGCGGCCGCGAGATGGCGTTTGAGTAGAGCCATATTTCGCTGGAGCTTTGAGTTGTGTTCCAGCTGTGTCCGTAGGTGACCTTCTACCACCTGCATCGCTTCCTGATCTGTGTTCTGTAACTGTACCTCCAATATGCCATGAGCTTCTTGGAGAGTTTGGAACTGTGTGTGGAGGCGAGCATTTTCCTCTTCTAGTGCCGCGAGGTGGTGCTGTAGTGTTTCTGAGTGCTCGTGCAGGCGTTCATTCTGTTGCTGGAGCTGAATGTAATCTGTCCTTAAGTTTGATATACAAGCAAGCATGGTGTCCAATGCACTTCCTATAGATGAGTGGGTGGTGTTTACAGTGGGAGATGTATGGGAAGGGAATTGGGGATGGGGAAGAGTGAATGATGTGCCTATTGAAGTCGTGTGTGTGAGTGAAATTGGTGAAGGGGGAATGGGAGGAGGTGGAATCGTGGGGGGAGGTGCCGTGGGTGGTGAAATGTCCATGCCTTCAGGAGTGGGTGCGAGTGTGGGATCTGCCATATACATTGGGATGGTAGGTGGTGTGTGTATGGAAGTGGTGAATAGATGCGAAGTGGGGTGGGGAGCTGAAAAGGAAGGAAATGGTTGAGACCCTGGTTGAAAAGTACAAGCAAGGAGGTCATGGAGGGATTGTAGAAATGGAGAGAGAGAGGTCGGGGGTTGAGGTCGTAAATTGGAGGAGGGCGCGAAGGGTTGCGTGGTAGCAGGGAAACCCATGAATGTGGATCTAGGGTCAGGATGACCTATGGCCGAGGGCATGGGGGATGGTTGTCCTAGGGCAGGCTCTAGGAGCGGTTCGGTGGATTGTGTAGTGATGGGGGTTGCTTCAAAGATTGGGTTATCAGTGGTAGAGAATAGGGTGGAACTAGGGATGGGAGTGCGGAAGATGAAGGTTGGTTCGGTGGGTTGAGTGGTCGAGGTGGTTTCCACTGTTTCTGCTCTAGGGGGCGAGGGTGGGGGTGTGGGTGGTTGTGGCTCTGTGGACTCCTCATGGGTGACTGGGTGCTCTTGGCTAGCCGTTTCGGTTGCTTGGGAGGTTGTCCTGATAGGTTTAGATGTAATAGTTGGCTCTTCTGCAGTTGTAATGGGAATCTGGATATTCTTACCTGAACGTGGTCGTGTCTGGAACCTTCGTGGATCATATTGAACTGGGGACCTCCGAATGGCAGTGCGCACTGCTTCCACTACCCCATATGTTTCTGCCATCAATAAGAGACCTTCCCTATACTCTGAGTCAACTCCTGCTTCTTCCAACAACTGAGTCATGAGTACTCTGCTACTCTGTTCGGTGAGTAGTTGTTGCGATCGCACTCTTTCCATAATCTGATACAGCCTTCGGAGTTCTGCTGTATAGGCTGGGGCTTCAGTGGTCTCCTCTTCATAAGCTCCTTCTTCTTCTAGGTGTCCTTGTTGTTGACCTTGCTGATCGTCGCTCCAATGTACATGTCGGCCGTCTGTAGATTTTCTTCTTCTTCGTGAAGATGTGCCTTGTTCCTCTGTATCTGAATAAAACTCCACATCAGAGAATTGTGTACTTTGTAAGAATGCTTCGAAGTCCTGGGGGTCCATTCCTTCAGCATCTCCAGTTGCAGCAAATTCAAATTCAGTTGGAGCAGGAGGAGCTGAAGGGGTAGCTTGTGTCGTAGTTGCAGATTCCGACCTCGGTATCCTGATGGTAAAGGGAGGTATTGTGGTCTCCCTTCGTGGCGATACCTCCGGAGTAGTCAGAACTTCCCTTGTCTGGACACAAGGGATCGCGCCCCTCATGCGCTTGGATTGATGTGTGGACGTCTTGAGCTTCTTAAACATTTGTAATTGTGCCCAAGTTAAGGCACGTTCAATGGGAACATCATATGCTAGGCACCGATAAATAATGTGTGTGATTGCACAGCAACCATTCACTACTAATTTCTTAGAAGACCGTTTGTTTGCTTCATACAATTGATCTATAATCCATACTGGTAGCTTAATGGGTAACGCACCTGCTTCCGCTAAGTAGAGAGCGAACCAGATTCTCTTGTGTGGTTGTGTGAAGCGGTCTTGGCCGGGAAAGGCGAAATGTTGCATGCACATGCGGAGAGGGATGGACACGTTTGGTGTGAGTGCTGCCATGTCTTTAAGCTTCAATAGTTTCCTATCCTTCATGTTAGTGGGAACAAGAGCATCCTTTTCAGAAGGTACATGCGTGCCGTGCATATTCAAAGCGTCGCTTACCAACTCCACAGTAAGTTCAAACCTCTTCAACTCGTTGTTGCCCAGCAAGGAGGGAAGAACAAATGATCCGGGTTTGTCCTTTTCTTCATTAGCTTGTAATGTGGAGACCAAATAGTAACATCAGAGGAGATCTGGTTTAGGTAGTGGGGCTTCAAAGTATTCGGCCAGCCCTGCTCGTTGCCATATGGTCTGGAGATCCTCGGTGTTCTGTAAAGTCTCGAACTCCTTGGAGAAAAATTGGAATCGAACCCATGATCTGTCATACTCGCACTTAGACTCCCATATATACTTGGCCTCTCCTAATGGACCTGGCATGCCATTGAACCAATGAGAATTGGCATGGACTCTTTCTGTGATCCCTGTGGGTGGATCCGGCACCGGGATTTGCTGAAGGTGCCTCAGATCCCCTGGTCGTTCAGTTGGTGGAACATCCACAGGTAGACTATCCACATCAATTCCTGCAGTGAGTATCCCTACTTGTGAGCCCGAACCTGTCGCTTCTGCCATTTTACTTCTTGCCTTCTGATTCTGTGAGAATATAGAATCATGTGTTAACATCGTAATGGACAGAATAAATCCGTAGTTGTCCCCGTCACAACATTAACATGAGGTAGATGGTGAGTTAGTGGTTAGTAAGTGCACGAAGACAGTGTGTGTAGTTATTGCTTGGATATTCCTAGGAGACTAACGCAGTTAGTAAGTGGGGGTGAATTTACAAATTGGGGTCGGGGGGTTTATTACAGGTCTTAAGCTGCCAAATGCAGTGGATGGGTTTTTCTCTTGGTTTCGTGGAGACGCTAGAGAACATTATAGGTGTATCAGCTTGAACATGAGGCCTTTTATGGACCGATTTACAAATGATTCTGTTCGTGCTCATGGGCCTTGGTGTGTTCGTGAGTGTTGAAAACGAGTGGATGCCGGTTGTGCGAGTGAATGGGTTACGCTGTATAGGTTGTGGCTTCGGCGTAGCTATTTGCGCCCGCAAGCAAGTCTTAGGCACCCAAATTTGTCTTGATTGTGGCCTAGCCTTCATCGACTTCTTGGGCACCCAAATAGATTTCACGTTAGCAGAAGAATTTCCGAAAGACTTCTTATTAGTGTCGTGTTGTTGGTTACTAATAAGAGGCTTTGCCCGTGTGGTTGGTTGGAGTGCAACCGGGTGTTCGCCTTTCCGCACCCACACTTGTTTCACTTGCTGGGACATTTTGCTGCTCAAGTACTCTGGATCCCGGACATTGGTAGTACTCTGCTTCTTCTGCCTTGGATCCACCTTTGGTTGTTGCCTCCTTCTGGCCTTTGGAAAAGAAGGGAGTTCCTTTGCATCCCTGACTCCTTTTTTGCGAGTATCATTCCTCTGCATCACATAGTTTTGGACAAGAATAACATGGTCATCTTCATGTGTATTCCTGGAAGGACCAGGAGTCTGTGCCTTTCCTAATTCCTTGAGTGCTCCATTATCTAACTCTACTGTAATTCGACTATGATTGACCCAAACCTGAAGAAGTCCACTTCTTAAGTTTAAGTTAACTGCTTGGTCATAGATCCAATCTTGACCCAAGACAAGAGGTTCAGTGAGATCCTCGTCTTGACACACTAGTACTTTAAGTGTTATAGCCTCATCATGAATATAGAGGGGAAGTTCCACCTCGCCCATGCAAGGGGTTTCCACGCCTCCCAATCCTATGAGATACGCTTCCACAGGATTGACAGTTAACTGCAACTCTTGACAGTAAGACAATCTAACAGCACTAGCGGCTGCACCTGAGTCAATCAAGGCTCTTACGGTCCTTGCACTCTTTCCGTGTCCTATATCTAGGGTTATGAAAGGACGTCGATCAATTATTCTATGCAAGCTTGTTCCTGCGACTTCACACATGGCCATAGGATATCCTTGATCTGCATAGTCATTCGTTCTAGGCTGATCTCTACCTTGCTTTCGTAACTTCATCCTTCTGATGCGTTCTAAAGCTTCTGCTTGAGCTTCTTCTCGAACTCGCTTTTCTTCCTCTTTGCGTTTCTTAGCAGTGTTGAGTCGGCTGAGCATTTCCTCCGTGAGGGGTTCCTGATACAACTTGACTCTGCAACCGCTAATATAGTTTGGGAGAATATCACCTTCTAGCGTGGCTAATTGCACTGCTCCACTCGTGGAGATCCTGTTGATAATCATAGGTCCGTAGCCTCTCTTTTCTAGTTTCCTTGCGTGTTGTTTCAGTGTATAGACTAAAACTAGATCTCCTGCTTTCAAGCCCTTATCCTTCACATGGGCATCGAAATATGCCTTCTGTCTCTTCTTGGCTGTATATATTCCGGCAGCGGCTCTCAGTCTTGTTTCCCCTAATCGTTCAAGGTCAAAGATCCTAGAGGAGAGCTCATGACCTGTCCATTCGTGCTCTTGTGCTACTTTCAACGTAGGAATCAAAAAGTCTAGCGGTAGCACAGCATTTTGACCAAACACCATTTGAAAGGGCGTGGCTTGGAGTACCGTTTTGTAGGCAACTCGGTATGCCCAAACAGCATGGTGTAGCTGTTTGTCCCAATCAGAGCGTTTATTATTCACTAATTTCGTCAAAACATTGCATAAGATCTTGTTGGTGCTCTCAGCTTGGCCATTTGCTTGAGGGTGATAGGGGGCAGACTTCTTATGTATTACCAAGAATTCTTGGAGCAGATTTTCAATAACTTCGTTCAAGAAGTGAGTGCCTCTATCGCTTACAAGCTCTATGGGTAGTCCGTATCTAGTGAACACATTCTCAAATAAAAACTTAGCAGTTGTTTGAGCATCGTTCTTCGTTGTGGCTTTTACCTCCACCCACTTAGTTAGATAGTCTGTTGCAACAATGATATATTCTGCATGGGAACCCTTAGCTGGGGGATTAATAGGACCTACGAAGTCTATTCCCCACTTAGAGAAAGCACGTCCACCCATCATAGGTTTCAGTGGCATCTCATCTTTACGTATAGGATACTGGGTTCGCTGACAGACATCACATCGTTTCACGTAGGTATGTGCGTCCATGTGAAGGGTAGGCCACCAGAAGCCTGCAAATAGTATTGCCTTGATCACCCGATCTGGTCCAAAGTGTCCTCCTGCTACACCTTGGTGAGCAGTGTCCAAGATCTTGAGATACTCACTCTCATGGACACATAGTCTCAGGTAACCGTCTTTACCACGCTTGTATAGATTATCACCAATGAGTGAATAATCCTGGGCTTCTTGTTCTAAACTCTTTTGCCTAGCCAGAGTCATGTCTGGAGGGAATGTTCTCGTCCTTAAGAAGGATACTAGCGGTTCACTCCAATCTGGCACTATGGACACTTGATAAAGTGTGGCATGTTCCACAGGTGGTTTAGTGCAACAGATTGGGCATTCCTTGCACAACCTTTGGACATCAGCTTCCATAGTTGGCCAATGTACTCCGAGTCTCCTTAGTGTCTGTAAGGTTCGTTGCTTTGAGTAGTGTTGCTCTAATGCACCTACATGTGCTAATTGCAACCACTTCGCATACTCGTCCTCTTCTACACAACAAGCCAAGATCCCTTGATCTGTGTGCTTGTACATACTTCCTGCCATGATGTGATACTTTTGGGCTCTCACAACCTCCCTATTCCGTGTGTTCACCACTGGATGATTCGGCCCGTACGTCAATACTGGTACTAATGGCTTAGCCCACTGCGGTACAACTTCCAAATTAAACAAGTAAGCATCAGGAAGATCATCTGATACTCCTTGTGGGGCTTCTCCAGATGTGAGCCTAGAGAGATGATCTGCTCTTAAATGAGTCCTACCTTTCCTTACCACAACCTCAAAGTCATATTCCATGAGCAAGAGAAACCACCTCACTAGTCTTCCTGTATTGCATGGTTTGTTTACGAGGTATAGCAAAGCCTGATGATCAGTAAAAAATTTAAACTTATTTGCAAGCAAATAGTGTCTAAATTTCTTGACTGCATATACCATGCCTAAGCCTTCTCTCTCTGTAGTGGTGTAATTTCGTTCAGCTGCATTCAACTGTCTACTGGCATAGGCAATTGGGAGATCCATATTGCCTTCACCAGTAGGTTGTGCAAGCACACATCCAATGGCATAATTGGATGCATCCACATGAACATGGAATGGCTTATTCCAATCTGGTGTGGTCAAGATTGGTGCTGAACATAATCGCCGTTTAAGCTCCTGGAAGGAGTTCTCACATTCATCAGTCCACTCAAAGTTAGTCAGAAGTCCGTACATGGGCTTTGCAATGACGGCATACATGTGTATAAATCGTCGGTAATAACCACAATGCCCCATGAAAGCTTGTACTTCCTTGACATTTTTTGGCCTAGGTAGCTCTGCTATAGCTCTCACTTTCTCTTCATCAGTGGATATGCCATTCTTTGACACAATGTGTCCTAGAATCTTGCCTTGCCTGACCATGAAAACACATTTTTCTGGGTTCAGGCAGATTTGATATTCTCTACATTTGTCAAAGATTTGTCTGAGTTCAGGAATATGGGTTTGTCTAATGTTGGAATGAGCACAAAGATCATCAACATAGACTTCTAAGTTCTTTCTCAGGAACTCCTTAAATACATGGCACATCAGCCTTTGGAAGGTTGCGGGAGCGTTGGTCAGCCCAAATGGCATTACTCTAAAGGAAAATATGCCCCACTCTGTGGCAAAAGCCGTTTTATGCTGATCTTCTGGTGCAATGGCCACTTGATTGTAGCCCGAAAATCCATCAAGGAAGCTGTACACTTCCTTGCCTGCCACTCTTTCTAAGAGGTGTTCTGTGATGGGAAGCGGATAGTTATCTCGAATCGTGGCTACATTAACCTTTTTCAAGTTAATGCACACACGCAGCTTGCCATTCTTCTTGGGCACCACTACGATGGGGGATACCCATTCAGTGTGCTCAATTTCATAGATAAATCCAGCTTCAACCAGTCTATCTATCTCTTCTTTGATCTTAGCAGCGTAATTATCGTTATATGTGTAGGGCTTTTGCTTAGAGGGTTTAGCATCTGAGGTCATGGGGATGGTGTGTGAGCATATGTCAGGGTCAACTCCTTTCAAATCCTTGTAACTCCAAGCGAACACATCTCTGTATTCTCTTAGCAAGGCAATTAACGCATGCTCTTCTTCCTCTGTTAGGTCATGGCCTATGTATGTGCATCTCTCCTCTCCTTCTTCTAGGGCCACTACTATTTTCTTGGTGGTTTCTTTGTTATCATAGGCCTCTCCTGCTTCAGCCTCTCGTTTAGGCATTCTTATCATGACTCTCCTGTCATCTATCTCATATTTCTTAAAATTTTCTGGGACCTCAAACAAAGATTCTTCCTCTTCTGGTGAGACTTCTCTCTTCTTCCGTTTCTTTCCTTCTTCCTTTGGGGTCACATGTGTGGCTAATCTTACATCATTTGTAAGCTCTCCATGCCTCTGGGGTTGAAATTCTATTTCATGGAAGTATTCTTCGTCTGATGCAAATGGTGGGTCCATAATGATTGACTCTAGATCGGAATCACTTGCATCCTCAAACGCATCAGGGCTAGGTTCGCATTCTTCTAGAACTGACTCTCCCATGATTGGCTCTATGGAGAAGACTGAAATATCATAGCCATCCTCATCACAGTGGGGTGTCCATTGTTCTTCATTGATGGCTACATCCATTGTTGCTAGGATTTCTGCCCAACCATGGGGTTCAAATTCCTCATCAGGAAAAATTACAGGTGCATAGGCTGGGTCTTGAATTGATCTATGTGTTTCTTTTGCACCTACCTCTCTGGCTTTCTCTCTCTTCTCTTCTTCTACTGCAACCTTGCACATCCATAAATGAGTGTCTTCATGCATCCATGAGGATCCAGACCCTATGGAATGCACAGATTCCGTGTCATCTTTGGCTCTATGGATGGGATTCCATTGGATAGGAGGGACATCTCTATGAGAGTAATCCTTGAGATTTACTTTGGTTGTAACACCTAAGTGTTGCAGGTACAAAGAATTGGTTCCCCAATCCTGTACCACTTGCAACTGTCGCATGAATGGTCGTCCCAAAATCATCTCATAGGCATGATTTTTGCTAAAGTCACATATAGCAAAGGTATGTTCGAACTCGACACCACAGGTGGTGAGAGTTATTCCTTCTAGCAATCCTAGGGGTCTCTCTATGTGACCATCGGCCATCTGCAGTTTCATTCTCGTTGGCCTGAGTGCTGGCTTGCCCCAACGCTTCCATAGGGAAGTGGTGGCAATTGCAACTCCTGCACCTGAGTCCAAAATTTCCTTGGTCGTGTACTCCTGGTAGGTAATGGGGAGATAGGTGTTCCCTTCTTCCCCTTCACACATATCTCCTATCTTATCCAAGGGTATTTCTGGCACTGTCCTATGTGATCCTACCTGGGAACGAGGTTTTGCTATCTCTGGTACTTGTTTGGCTACATGTTTCCATAATTCAGGTCTAACCTTGAGTAGCTCTTCTAACTTGAGATTGCACTGCACTTTAGTATTTTTCACTACCTCTGTGTTCCTAGGTATGACTGAATCTTCGTTTCTTACCATGACTGTGGGGGTTCTCATACAAGTAGACTTGGCTTCCCATGGGCCTGTGAAATGGGGTAGTTCTTGTAAAGAATTAGACTCGAAGTCTAATCTTTCTTGAGATTGGGTGCTCTCCTGCTCCCCATAAATGGATGGGATGTCTTGTGGGAACTGGTCATGTGCATCATCCACAAGTTCAATGGGAGGAGGCACTTCGCTTTCTTTAGCCCATTTGTCTTCTTGAATCTCTCGTAGGAATTCTGGTGTGAATCGATTCATAGAAGATGATGTGTCTGGCTCCGTAGAGTTAGGCACATAAGCTTTTGGCACATAGGCTGTCTGGGTAGGAAGACCTGCTCTTATACTGGCCTTGTCATGGTGTTGAGGGGCGAGTTCCTCTTGTGAGGGTGCCATTAGATTCTCAATTCTTTCTAGCGAAGGGGGGTGGTCTGGCTCAGTGGGATTGGGCATATAAGCTTCCGGTGGGGGATGGGTCATATTTTTGCTTGCGTTATCTCTTTCTTGCTTTTTTTCTTCCTTGGCAGATCTTGCAATTATGCCCTCTAACTTCTCTAGAAGTCCATCCAAGTGTAATTGTGTCTTGGCTGAGCCCGAGTAATTGAAAAGGCGACTAGCTTCAAACATAGTCTGAGCCAATGCGACCATTTTTGCGCAGAGCTTGGTTCGTTCTATCTCTAGGTCAGCTCTCGGGTAGCACTTGTCATGATCCGTTACATTTGGCCCTTCTTGGATTCTGGCCTGATATGCTTTAAGCATCATGTCTATGTCTTCAGGAGTGGGATCAGCTAATACTGATCCTGCTCGGGGTGGTGGGTGGGTTACGTGGGGTGTCTTAGAGGGTGGAGGGATGGAGGGTGATGGGGATGGTAGCGGTGGGAATGTGTGAGAGTGCGGTTGAGATGTGATCTCTATGATTTTAGCCTTGGTTTCTCGTAGACTTTCCTCAAGTTCACTCATCTTCTTTGCCCATTGCCTTTTCATGCGTTCGCGGCTATCTCTCCAAGCTCTTGTTCTCTTTTTATTTTGGCTCTCAGTATCGCTAGCGTCTGGGCTCTTTTCCTTGCCTACCCCTTGGTTTTGCTGCAATGCTTGAGCTCTCGTGACTACCTGTACGGGTGCAGTGGAAGTAACACTTCCGCTGGAATCTACCACTAACTCAATAACATTGATAGGCGTGATTTTTGGCATATTATTGTGGTTCTTTGGGCACTCTCGTAAGAGATGCTCTTTTCCACAATCTTGGCAAAAGCCTTGGATCGTCACTGACTGGTTTTGTGTAAGTGGAGGTAAGGGGCAATTACGAATGAGGTGATCTCCTTGGCATCTGTAGCACGGTCCTCTTGGGAATGGAGGTTTTACTTGCCTAGGTTGAGGCCTAGGGTTGGGGTTTGCATACATGACGTTTGTATGATCTGACTCCCAACTAGGTTCATTTGGCTCTTCGCTGTAATAGGACTCACCATGTTCAGGAGACTGCATGTAGTACGCCTGGGGACTATCAACATGTGTAGAATCAAAGCTATGGTCACTCGGGTCACTTTCAGAAAGCAAGGGTGTTACAGGGACTATAGCTCTATTCAGGTTTTCTTCTGCAACAGCATACTTTACCGGAATCACATTAGCTGGGGCAGGGGGTTGTTGAGCTAACATTGGCTGAGGCCTTTGTTGGTTTTGGTAGGGTTGCTGATACGGCTGTTGTGGCCTGCCATATGGTTGTGGAGGGTACGGGTTCTGGTATCTTCCTTGCTGCGGGTATGGCTGAGGGTAGGGTTGCCTAACTGCCTGCTTGTTGTATGGGCAATCTTGTGCGGTGTGACTGGTGTATCTCCGTTCTATGGTGCAGTACTGGCTACTAGGATTAACTTGGGGTTGAGCCATAATGGGACATACGTTCGCCATGTGGTCACCACCACAAGTATAGCACCTTTTCACAGGGGAAAACCTAGGAATTTGTTTACTCGAGACGCCTAATTTTTGAGCTACTTTTTCCGCAAGTTCCTCGATTGATGTGGATTGCATGGAAGAGATGTTAGAGGCACTATCCAAATCTTTGTATATCTTGGAAAGCTCTAACTCCTCCCCTAGGTTGTCCTCAATGTCAATACACATGCGTACACACTCTTCTATGGTCCTAGGGTCCTTCAAGTACACATAGGATCTCAATTTTGTACTCAGCAATCCATCAAGGAATAAAGCCACTTGCTTAGCTGGTGTGGGGAGCTCCGTAATAGGGCATCTTTCAAGATATTGCCTAAATCTTCGTCCTGCAAGTCTCACAGTCTCTTGAGGGGTTTGCTTGAAGCTGTGAATCAATGAGGAGGTATTATGTCTTATGCCACTCTTAGAGAATTCAATAACGAAAGCCTCCAGGAGTTGGTCTATGCTCCTAAATTGTCTCTCATTCAATGGTTGGAACCACGTAAGGGCTGTGTTCCTAAGGGTTAGACCAAAGGCATTATATTGTGTGAATAGATCCTCCACTTGTTCTGCTCTCAAGACTTGCCTAAACTCTGCCACATGATCGTATGGGTCTCCTGTGCCATCAAAGTAATTTTTCATGGACTTAACTAGCTGAGTTGGTCTCAAAGTCCTGGTGTGCTCTCTAGGTCGTGGTAGAGGGAACTCATCCGCATTTCTTTGATTCCTGTGAGCTCTATGTATCTCCGGTTCTACTCTATTCGTTTCCGTCCTCGTTCTTTCTCTGCCCCCTGAGTTGGCAAAACTTACTTCTGGCCTATCTCTATTTCTGTCTCTTTGAGTTCCATGAGCTTGGGATGTTCCCGCTCCAGGGTGACTGTAGGACGCATGTGATCTTGGTTGGGGGAAAATGATTTCACCTTTCCAAGTGTAAGCATGCCTATCATTTTCTGTCACCACGAAGATCCTTTCTGAGGCGTGATCTAAGTAGGTCACTCTGCCTGGGCTATCAGGATCCTTAAGCTCATAGATCATGATTGTTCCTACATCAAATGGCCGACCGGATTTATATCTCCAAAAGGCTTCTTCAGTTTCTCGGTTCAGAAGGAGATCTATGCTCTTATTATCTTGGGGAATCCACTCTGGTGTGATTATTCTTGTAAGAACAGATTTGCCTCGGGTGTTCTAGGTTCTACTCCCATGTTTCCTTGTTCCAAGTCACCTAAGTCCGCTTCTGAGATTACATTTCCAAATTCATCTGTCCTATCTGGGTGACTGGTGACTACGTATATGGTTCCTTCTTTGTCCAGGTATGCACCGTTTTCAAACTTGACCGCTGGATGCTCTAGTCCTATGGATTGGTCAGGGTTTTTAATCTGGACCACGGATCTTCCTAGGCCATCCTCATAGATGCTAGCACCTAATCGGTTGTTCCTAAGGTATTCCAACTGTGTTTTGTAAGGGCCTTCTACCCTGTACAAGTATGGCACACCTGAACTCCCCGCAGGTCTGTCCATGCCTTGCGACATCTCTGACTCACTGGTCTCGGAGCTAGGGCAGTACGAGTGGTGGCTCAACTGCTGGGCCCAAGACCTAGCAGTGTGATTAACACTAGCCTCTGAAGATCTAAGGCTTTGTCTCTCCCTTACTAGATGTCGTCCTGATCTAAGGTTCATATGTCTATCTAAGTAGCCCAATTCTTTGCCCAGGGTACAACCTCGTTGCTAGTTACTTTAGATTAGTTGCTTGGTTCTTTTTAGTTATTTTATCGTGTTTAAGGTCTTGTCTGATATCACGTCGTCAGGAATATTTGAATGTTGTTTCGCACTTACAGTTGATCGTTCCACGTTAAGTTCTTTTCCTTTAAAATTCTCGACAGTACAAGGATTATGCCCTTAGCTTGAGCTTGAAAGTTTAGGTATGCTTCAACTTGATAGTTGCCTATCGTCGCCCTAACTTACTCCTACTTCTGATCGTTCTTAGCCTAAGCTAGGAATTGACGAAGAGGAGATGAGAGTATTCCGACCTTTCTTGCTGAACCTTGCTCTTTAGTGCTCGAGAAGTTGATTCTCAAGCTTGCGCAAAACCCTTGCTTGGACGCTCTCAATTGCTTCTCAATAGACCTGCATCAATCCCAAGATTAGCTCCTAGTTGACCTTTCAATTGACAGACAATTTATTTCAGACACTTTCTTAATGACCCTTGTTCCCCCTTTTGTATTGCTAGAAATTTCCTCTAGAGCTCCCTTGGTGTTTCTACCCCTCTGTGTGTCAACTTCCAAATATCCTATCTGAAAATCAACGCGTTATTCTTATAAAAAACAGTTGAGGGCGTGTAGTATATGCCAAGAGCTTTCCGACAAGCCCTAGAGCTCAAAAAATGGATTTCGTATGAAAAAGTTATGACCGTTCAGGGTTTAGGGGGTTAACTAGACAAACAGAACCTTTCAGGGGTTTTAATGCATTTTTCTAAGGCCTTTGTAAGTGTAGGAGTATTTGAGAGTGCAAATATGCCCAAAATTTAGCCTAAATTTCCAAAAATTTACCCCTTAATTTTTGCCGAAAATGTCTGTCTGTCGCGATAGACTGTGTCTGTCGCGATAGACGGGGTCTGTCGCGATAGACGGTGTCTGTCGCGATAGACGGTGTCTGTCGCGATAGATGGGTCTGTCGCGATAGACGGTGTCTGTCGCGATAGACGCTGTCTGTCGTGGAATTTTGGTCTGTCGCGATAGACGGTGTCTATCGTGATAGATGGGTCTGTCGCGATAGACGGTGTCTATCGCGATAGACGGTGTCTGTCGTGGAATTTTGGTCTGTCGCGATAGACGGTGTCTGTCGCGATAGACGCTGTCTGTCGTGGGTCTCTGTCTGTCGCGATAGATGGTGTCTATCGTGGAATTTTGGTCTGTCGCGATAGACGGTGTCTGTCGTGATTTGGTCTGTCGCGATAGACGGTGTCTGTCACGATAGACGCTGTCTGTCGTGGGTCTCTGTCTGTCGCGATAGATGGTGTCTATCGTGGAATTTTGGTCTGTCGCGATAGACGGTGTCTGTCGCGATAGACGCTGTCTGTCGTGGGTCTCTGTCTGTCGCGATAGACGGTGTCTGTCGCGATAGACGGTGTCTGTCGCGATAGACTGAAAAAACGCAAATTTTTGAGAAACTTCTAGTGATCTAGAGTGCCCTAATGGTGTAGGTTACCGTGCCAAACATGCATTTACAAAATTTTAAATTTTTCTGTCTGTCGCGACAGACAGAGGTCGTCGTCCCGGGACCTGTGCAGGGTCTGTCGTACCTGCGCACACTGCTGGAGGAGGTGGTACAGCAAGTTCCTGCAACAAAAGCTCAAAAACACACCAAAAACAGATAGCATGCAAGCTCTCTCTCGCTCTCTCTCACAATGGAATGAGGGAAATGAGGTGGGGAGTGTAATATGACCAAAAAACTGAAATTTTTGTGGAGATGGAGATGGAGGTGAGAGATGGTGGGGATGATGATGGTGATGATGGTGATGCGAAAGTAAGGAAAAAATGAAGAAAAATAAAGAGAAGGAAGGATATTACCTATAACTCCAATGTCTCAACTCGACGTCTTACCATCACACGCTCGTCCTCGAAGCTCTCTCCCCGGCAACGGCGCCAAATTTGGTGTCACTCTAGCACAATGGTGAGTACCAACGTGAGGAGATTCACCTCATAATTGTCAATCCGTGGAGACGTGAGGACTAGTATGAAGACTATGAGCAAGTGAAGGCACAAGTGTGTGAGTGAGAAGCACACAAGCATGCACACACATACACACACACACGCGCACACAAGGCATGAACAAGGAGAGGAACAATGGAGTTCTTTGCATTAGTCAAAAAAGTCTCTTACATAAGCTCAATTCACAAACAATCTAACCTCAAAAATGAGCTCTCTAGCTCTTTTTATAGTTTTCTAGCTAGCTTTGGTCTTGTCCAGACCTAGTGTCCGGCCTAGTTAAAAATTAGGTTCTAGAGCCTATTTGGGGGCTCAAACAGAGTCTAAAAATTATGAAAATTGGTATGTAGCTAGTTCTAATACTCCTCAAGCTCGAGGACTCCTCGGCTTGCACAAAATGGAGTCTATTCTACCAAAAACGGAATTTACAATGTTTGTGTAGTGATTAAAATCACTTGAGTTGTGAATGGTCCATGGGAAAAAATGATTGGGCCTTGTTGCCGTATTGTGCATGACTCCTCCGTTGCGCTAATATGCTCTTCATCTGACTTGTATGCCAACACTACACAAGAAGCTATGTGGATGAAGACATTATTCAAAGATTTTGGATTGGAGTTTGGAACTCCAACTATTTTTGGTGACAATATGAGTTCTATTCACTTGGCTGCTAATCCTATTTTTCATGCAAGGACTAAACATATTGAAGTTCATTATCACTATGTACGAGAAAAGGTTCTAAGCAAAGAGATTCAAATATCATATGTGTCCACTCATCAACAATGTGCAGATATTCTAACCAAAGCATTGGATGGTACAAAGCTTTGCAAATTCAAGGCTATGATTGGTTTGCAGGTAATCTTGGAAGATTGAAGACCTCAAGCATACTTGGCTTGAGGGGGAGCTGTTGGAGCAAGTCTATGACAAGCCTAAGTATTGGCTTGAGTCTCACAAAGTCTTAGAAGAAGCTTTAAAAAGAAGACTATGTAAAGTTCACTTGCGAACTACCTCTTGTAACTTTTGAAGAGTTTACTTAATGTAAAAGTAAGAGAATCTTAAGTGGTTGAGTCCACTTGATCAAGAATGGAAAGAGGAGCCACGAATTCATGATTTGTGGTAGGTAGAGAATCAAATCAATCATTGATTGATTGGAGAGTGATTGAGGGAAGTTAGCCTCCCAAACTCAACTATAAATAGATGGCAGTTTTAGTCGTGGTTAGAGAGACCTATGTGAAGACCTCCAAGAGCTGAGCTTTATGCCATATCAAGGTGTGATTACAAGGCACACATATGTATCAGTAAGTCATTGTATTGTACAAGCAATATACTTTCATTTTCATGATTATTTGAGTTCATCTTTCCATGTTCTTGTGAAGTGTACTACTCACTGCCATTACTCTCAGTTTTCTCAGTCAGCTTGCAGAGATGTTTTCTCTGAGCTTGGTGCATCATTTTCAGTGATTTAACTTGTTAAAGTTAGCTCTATAAGTCTACTATATGCTCACAAATTTTCATGACATTTGAATGTTGCAATCTTCAGTTATGTTCATTTGAAGTCAACAGGGTCTGTTCATCTTCACTTCTCTGTCAGGTACCCGACTTTTTCACTCATCTTGTCAGAGGTGTTTCTCAGTGGTTACTTATTTACATTCAGTGATTTAAAGCTTTTTGGATTCAGCTTACGGTCTAGTATAACCATACAAATTTTCATAATCATTGGATTTCTAGATGTTGAGTTATGTTGATTTTTCTGCTCACTGGTCTATTTCTGTAGCAGCCCGTGAAAATCGGGATGATGTCATCACTTGTTAAAACTCATTCTCAGTGTGTGGTTCATTATTTTTTATGAGATTACTCTTGAAAGTTAGCTCTTTAAGCTAACTAGACTTCCTCAAGAGGAATTAAGCTAATTGCTGCTGTGCTCAGAGAATTATGTAAAACACTAGACAGGTGTATGAACCAAGAATAGCAAGTTTTCACCTCTGAGCTAACTCCAACTTATCTGTTTTGATCTATCTTTTTGAGAGTGATCTTCCAAGGTACATAGGGTGTCTAATACATCCATTGGCAAGCTAAAAGGGCCCACCATCTACTCCTGGAGTTCATTTGGCTGGTGTAGATCAAGGATTTTGCAACACCTCTTCATCTTCAAACACATACTTATCCATCTCTTCACAATTGGATCCTTGAGGTGGTTGCCTATTGTATGGGTAAGGTTGTTGCATACCTAAACCTCCTCTTGTACAAGTATGGGATGGATGGTCTCCACCACACAGGTTGCATCTTCTCAACATTCATTCGCATGGGCAGGTTTTGATAGTTTCTCTCTCCAAGCACTCCTAACTTTGTGGCTACCAATTCTACTAGTTCCTCCACATTACTTGAACTAGATGTCACCATACTCCTAGTGTCTTTTGATTTAGTGGAGCTTTGTGTATTTTTGAGGTCATCCGCTAGGTCCTCCTCTAAGTCAATGCATTCTTGAAGACACTCACTCAATGTCTGCAGTCGTTTTACGTAAACTAAGGTTCTCAGTGTCTCATTAGTCATTCCATCTAAGAATAGGGATATTGTCTTTTGTTGTGAGGGTCTCTCTATGATTGGGCATCTGTCAATATATTGGTTAAATCTTTGGGATGTTGTTTTTACCATTTCATTTGGGGCTTGTTTGAAACTATGAATTAAAGGTGATGAGTTGTGTCTAGTCCCTCGCGTGGTAAATTCCCCAATAAACTCTTGGAAGAATTGTTCAATATTTCCAAAATGATTTGGATCCAAAGGTTGGAACCACGTTAATGTTGTTTTCATGAGGGTTAGCCCAAAGGATTCGCATTGCACGAAAAACTCATCAACTTGTTCCGCTCGCAACACTTGCTTGAATTCTACTATATGGTCATAAGGCTCTCCCGTGCGGTCATAATGATTCCTCATGCACTTATCGACTTGGATTGGTCTCAACCTTCTCACTGGCTCTGAGGGTCTAATCATTACCAGAATTGCTAGCCTAACTGGATGCATTCTTGGTCCTAGACCTGGTTGTGTTCTTGGCCTAATGGGCTGTCTATTCATATTTCCTATCCCTTGATTGGCTTGGCTGTGCGAATGTAATCTCGGCATAGTGAATTGAACATGTGTTTGGGTAGGGATGCTTTGTTGACTCCTGACATGGTATTCTCCGTTCCTTAGTGGGATCCAAATGGGATTTGCGAGGTAGTTGCCTACTCTTGAGGAGGGAATACACGCAACCCCATGTATTTCAATTGAGACCTATCAACTTCGTCCATCGGTCAATACCTCCTTTAATTTCAGTCTAGGTACGTGACTCTAGACTCATCCTCTAGATCCTTCAGCTCAAAGATAGTTATTGGGCTTACTTCTTCTCATCATGTGGGTGAATCAATTTGTAAAAGTAGGTCTGACCCATGGATCTACACATCCAATAGATAATCATCTTGAGGTATTAGGTCCCCTCTCAAGACTTGAGCCACTACGGACTTGCCCCTTGGGGTAGTCATAGTGTCTCCATCATTAGGTCTTTCTGAAGCTCCTTGTCCCTCTAGTTCCCCTCTATCATTGATCTGGTCAGGAGTTTTAGTCACTATATAGATGTGACCTAAGTTTTCCATGTAAACCCCTCCTTCATACTTGATAGTGGGTCTTGGAACTATTGTTGAATCCAT
Organism: Ceratopteris richardii; assembly: GCA_020310875.1. Classification (NCBI taxonomy): domain Eukaryota; kingdom Viridiplantae; phylum Streptophyta; class Polypodiopsida; order Polypodiales; family Pteridaceae; genus Ceratopteris; species Ceratopteris richardii. Next base: position 143,007,590 of record CM035413.1, read on the forward strand.
AGAGTTTACCATTCTCGCAACCGACCTATTTATGCCATCAAGGTAAATAGGGACTCCCTGTCAATTAGTGGACACATACTGCAAAGAGGTCCGGTATTCTCCCTTGATGGTGGAACTGAAGTTCTCCCTCAGAACTGAACCGGGCATGTCCTCTGAGGCCATGGGTAGTTCCTCCTCTCAATCACTTGATGTATTTGAGTAGACTGAGTGAAGCCTTGCTTGGGCTACACTTCCTATCGATGAAATGAAACTTCTCCAACTACTTAGCACCTTTCCTTACCCTAAGCTCATTCACCCTTTAAGTCTATATATTCCCTCTTCTTTCCCTTAAATTTATCTTAGATTTCTCAGAGTTTGATTTCACTCTGTCTGGATTTGACAATGCAGGATACTACTCTAGATGATACCTCTCTGGCGATACAATACTACTATTATGAAAATACGATACCAGAAGTGCACATGATATGATACCTTGTGAGTTGATGATATGATATCGATGTTGGCTCATGATATGATACCTAACTATCGTTATGATACAATACTTGATACCCTACGATACCAATTCTAACGATACCATACCTGGACGTGAACCTCGATACGATACCACAATGTGCACGACACGATATCAGTCTTTCAATCAAAACTACAGTCTAGACAATACGATACCATGTGATATGTGATATGATACTTCTAAGGGGAATTGTGATACGATACCATGATGTGCTCGATACAACACCACTTGAATCACGATCACGATACCAACACTTGGCAATACATGATATCTTGATGGTATTGCGCTACCTCAAGGGGTATGCACGATAAGATACTAGGCGAGTATCGTGATACAAGGGAATTTTGGTATTGCGATACCAAAACTCAATTGATCGTGATACTGCAGCCAAAACTAACCAAAAATTAAAAGTTTTTGTGCGATGTGTTGGTATCTCTCTCCTTTTCACTCTTAGCCCATTGTGCAACTCAAAAACTCACTCTAGCCCTTCTATCCTACCCTGTGATACCGCTCATGCAATAGGTCATGTTTTTTAGCATTCTTCTTATTTTGTGAGATTATAGGATTAATGTGCTCACCTTCAAGAGTATCTCTTCTCAGTTTTGTGCTCACAAGATCAGCAATGTGCTTGCTTTCCACGATATGAACTCCACGATACCGGTTGTTCTCCACTCACAATACCAATCGTCTAGCAAATGACTCTTCTATGATTTAAGTCCCTCTCTTAAGGCCTTTGAGGTGTCAAAAATCTGAACTTAAAAAAACAATTTTTTTGGGATTTTTTTAGTGGTGATCTGCCTATCCTAATCCTACTTCCCTCTCTTCCCTTAACCATAACTCTTCCTCACTCCCACACCCCTAAACCTAAAAACTCATTACACACACTCCTAAGGTGTGAAGTGACAAGTGTTGAAATGTTTGATGATTTTCCACTAATTGAATTCACCTCTACAAGTACGATTCATTCACTCCGTAGCTATAACCATCATGTGGGCACCTTGATTCGGCTAATCCTTAGCAACAATGCCAAAAACCTATGTATCTAAGTCGTGAATTCTTAGGGACTTGTGTCAACAAGACTATACCTCAATCGCCCCACAAGTGCATATAGTGGTGGATTAATACACGTTCAATTATCAATCCAAGAGATTAGATGTACCAAGTGTATGAAGACATGTGCATGCATGATGGTAAGAAAAGTATCAATGCTCCAACGCATATGACTTGTCTTAACTACCTCTCCAACTCACTAATTCTCTGAAAATGCATGTCGTGATACCATTTGCAGTAGTGAGAACAAATTCAAACTTTTCTCTCAACTTCGAACTCCGAATATGGTCAATAGCAGGTTTTTTCAAAGCTCTCGATGAGATCCATCTAATGGTGTAGTCGAATCTGACAAATGCACTTCAACTTATGAGAAAAATAGTGAATGGCGGGAAACACCAACACCTATTCCACAACTCTTCAAGGCTCACACATGCACTACAATAGTTCAAAAGTGATGGGAAGGGGTAGGCAACAGTCCTACATAGAAAAGCTCTTGGAGAAGAAGAGAATCAGTAGGAAAGAGGAAAATTCAAAAAATCAGCTTCAATTCTCACAATGGCAAAAAGTCCTTTACAAAATTCACCAAGTGACTTATATACATGTGCCCTAAAAATGGTCCTTTCACACAAAAGAACGGCACTTTTATTAAAAAAACACTAATTTCCTACTATATTACAAGGATTATGTTACAATAATTAGGCTTTATGCATCTAGAGGACTCCTCTAGTGGATTTACATAGTTCCATGAGGTTTTCATGAAAATTTGAAGAAGAAACTTTATGCCCATAATCTGAAAAATTTTGGGGCTTCTCTTTTTAGTTGTTTATCCCAATTAGAGTGTTTAATATTATTACTTTTGTCAATGCATTACATTGGATCTTATTTGTGCTCTTAGCTTGTCTGTTAGCTTGTGGATGATAGGAGGGAGACTTATTATGTATCAATAAGAAATCTTGGAGAAGGTTTTCAATGAATTCATTCAAGCAATGCATACCTCTATCACTTACTAACTCTATTGGTAACCCGTACCTAGTGAAAACCTTTGTAAGCTGCCGGATTGGCATATTGTAATTCCCTATTTTTCATATACCGCACGAACCAAAAGGTCGTTGCGAAGTGATGTATTTGTTTGTCAACTAATGAAAAGACATTGCGGTGACTCTCCGGTGACAACAAGCGGGATTTCCAGACTGTCTGTCTGGGCGATTGCGATCGGTGAAGTCGACGTAGTGCAATATTCTTAAACTCTGAGTATTGTTGTTCTTATCACTGTATAATTACATTTAATTTGTGATTGATACAGTAAGATTAAGTATGGACAATAAGTCTGCGTAACGGAAAGGAATAACTCCTGCGTTATGTACGGTGAAAAATATTAACCTGAGTATGAACAGTAATCTGTGAGATGACTAACCAGAGTCTTGACAGCAATTTGTATTAAACAGAGTTTTGAACATTAACATACTACGACTTGGATAAGTTAACTGGGAAAATCAAGTTATAGGGCCTCTGATTTATCAGACCCCTACCACTCCCAAGAACCCAAAAGAACTTAAAATGCCTGTAGTGTAACTGCACATTTTAACACTGGTGTCGTCTATGGGAAGGTGGCCTAGATTGTGGAAAATCAGTAAGGCGGAGTGATACGCAATTGGTGCAAAGGTGATATATGCCGATTACTCAGTCCGGCAAGTCGTATCCGAAGTACAGGAGAGACCAGCACCCCTAGACAGTACCAAATTTGCTAGGGACACCCCCAGGGGCCAGAAGAGTAGGCCCGTTAAGCCCAGTTGTCGAAGGATCGGAGCCAATTAGCAGTGATTTCGGTACCCTTCCGGTACCACACGAGGAAATTCTGGTGGATTTCGGTGTAATTTTGGTGCAGTCTGAAGAGGGTACAGTAACTTCGAAGTGTACAGGGATGCAGTGTGCAATTGAGCCGACGCCGTCAGGGGAAAGAATACCTTGTTTTGGGGAAAGTTCGACAAATTCTGATGATCGTTCAGTCCCAATTGCAAGGAATTTACAGTTTTCCGATGACAGTGTGATACTTCCTGGTGAATCTTCATTTCGGACACCACTGTTCGGGGCAAATTTGCCTACCTGGGATATCCAAGCTGAGGATAGGCTCTTCGATTTGGAGATCGGTAAGAGACTGAACGCTATTTTCAAACCGGAAGGTGAGCAGTCTGACCATACAGACTCTGAAGGTTAAGAAACGCCACCTCAGAACTCAGGAGATATCAACGGTACCACGGCTAGCACTATGAGTGGTCAGCAACAACAACAGCAGCAGCAACAACAACAACAACAGCAACAGCAACAGCTCCTTCCACTTCGACTAGTTCTAACAGGGATAACTTACACAAAGTTCGGTGGATTTCCAGGTGACGATCCTGATGCCCATGTACGCACCTTTGAAATAAGTTATGCAGTACTAAACCATCCATCCGATCCGGCATACAAGGCCATCGTATTTCAGTCAACATTAGTCAATGAAGCAGCTCGATGGTTAACAGAGTATGATTTCAATCATTTCGTTACCTATGAGGTGGTAAGGGATGCGTTTTTGCAGAGGTTCCGGTTGAAGAAAAATCCTGCCAAAATCTTCGATTATTTGCAGAACAATAGACAGAAGCTGCACCAGACTGTTCAGGAATATGCCACATTATTTAGAACTCATTTAAGACAATTGCCTCCAGCACATACTAATTTACCGGATGATGTTATAACCCAGTGGTTAATTATTGGTTTGACCCCACAGCTAAGACAAATCATGATCATCCACTGTGTGGGAGCTATGACACTAGATGCTGTTATCGCGATGGCCCTACAAATCGAGCATAAGGTTGGAGGATTCACTGAAGACTTGGAATGGCTGAAAGCCAGTAAGCATGGTATAGATGATCAGCCTAAATAGATGTATTGCACTAAGTGCAAAAATCCAGGGCATAACAGCGCTACCTGTGCCCTTAATCAGATGTATGGCGCCATCTACAATATCACCAGATACTCAATCAAAAATTGTGCATATAATGCCAAAGTGCAGGGACAAGCAGCTGTAAATGCCATTATACAGGAACCAAGACAGCCAGCAACTCACTACGTGCCACCACAGATGTGAAACAATCAGTCGCAAGGATACAGGAATTACCGGGGACAGCGGAGTACTAACTTCAATACAAATCGATGGAAGACAGGTACATCATCGGAAGGTACTTCTCTGCCACCACCTCGATGTCATTTTTGTGGTGAGCTTGGCCACATCCGGAGATTCTATAAGGATGCATCTGAATATGATAAAAGAAAGAAAGAGCGTCAAAACCCGATGACCAACATGGTCTATATCTCACCAGTGGAATCGCAAGCCGCAGTGGTCTAGACAAGATCCCGTAAGCAGTTGCAACCCGCAGCTGAGGTGTTTGAACCTGGCATCCATGAACAACATCGAACGTATACCAAAGCTAGCCAATGGACCACCAAAGAGCCTACTGTGTTCCCCGATCCAATTCCGGTGACATAGGTTCCCCTGCCAAAAGTGAGAGCGCATGAACAAGACTATACTCGAGTAATAGGAGAATCATCATCAGAATCGGTGAAGAGTACGGTATGGGATATTCTCTCTAAGGCTTCAATTACACTCCCTTTGCAGCCACTCGCCTTGGTGCCTGGAATTAGGCAGTAGTTTCAACAACAGGTTAGACTCGGATCTCCCGGTACTCCGGCGACCGCAACAATACAACCGGAAACTGATTGATCATTTTGTCCCCTTAATCACTATCTGGCATAAAAATCACAAGATTACGCAAGTGCTAATTGACGGTGGTTCCGGTGTGAACATAGCAACTGCAGCTCTCTGCAAGAAGTTAGGGTGGACCCAAATCGAGCCCGTTCAATTCTTTGTCAGAATGGCAGATCAATCCCGAGTTCATCCGATGGGACTCGTAAGGAATATTCCGATTACTCTGCAAGGCACCACGTTCAAAATGACTTTCGTAGTCTTAGAACTACCAGAATCCAGCCTCGATTACAATCTCGTTGACCATGTTGGTCAGCGCAGGAACTGACTTTCAAAGACAATCACTGTAAATATGTTGTCAAACTGGATGCCATTCAGCCCTGCGAACTTCATGCCAGACCATATGTAGTAGAGCCGGTCCACATGTTGGATGGCTTATCTGACGACGAAGAAGAAGCGTTTCTGAAGAACAATAAAGATCTGATTTCCTTAGGTACTGTAGATCTGCAATCTGTCGCAGACAACTGGAGTCCGGCAGCCTATACGGTTGTTCCCATGACCGGAGACATAGATGTAGATGATAATGTTGCTATGGATGAAGCCACTCTGCAACAATTTCTACAGCCAGTTGACGATCCGGGGAAACCTCGTCAATTTTATGTCCCGGAAGACCAATTAATAAACTATAATTTGGGTGATGAAGTTAACCCGCGACCTGTTAAGATTAAGGCAGGATTGTCCGAGGCATTCCAAGAAGATTTGATCCGGCTCCTGTGTGAGTTTTCTGATGTTTTTGCCTGGGACTATCGCGATATGAAGGGTCTTGATCCATGGATCTATCAACATCGGGTCGTGCTCAAACCAGAGGTGAAGCCAATTAAACAATCTAATTACCGAATGAATCCCAATTATGTAGCACAAGTCAAGGCAGAACTCGATCGGTTATTGAAGGTGGGATTCATTGTACCAATAAAACATGCTGAATGGATATCTCCGATTGTGATTGTTCCAAAGAAAAATAAGCAGCTACGAATCTGTGTGGATTACCGGAAATTGAATGCGGCTACGGTACTTGATCCATTCCCTCTCCCCTTTCTGGACACAATGCTAGACAGAGTGGCTGGGCATGAAATGTATTCATTTCTCGATGGTTATAGTGGTTATAACCAGGTATGCATGGCAGAGCAGGACATACCTAAAACAGCCTTCATTACGAATTGGGGAGTGTATGCTTGTACAGTCATGTGGTTTGGCTTAAGGAATGCTCCAAGCACATTTCAACGGTGTATGCAAGAAAATTTTTCACCCTATCTAACTACTTTTATGCAAGTGTACTTGGACGACTTTTCTTTATTCGGCAAGATTGTGGCACACTTGTATCATTTACGGTGTTGTTTCGAAAAATGCCATGAATACCGGTTATGCTTGAATCCGATAAAATATGTGTTTGCGGTTTCTTGTGGAAAACTCCTTGGCCACATTATCTCTGCGCAAGGCATACAAGTTGATCCCGACAAAGTTGCAGCCGTGTTGCAGGCACCAGTACCCACCACACCAAAAGAAGTTATGTGATTCCTGGGACAAATTCGGTGGCATGGTCACCATTTACGGTGGTTAGCCCATTTGGCAACACCACTTAATCGGCTAATGACGAGTACTCCACGATAGTTCGAATGGACTCCAGAATTCCAAACTACCTTTGATCGTTTAAAAGGATTATTGACTCAGGCCCCTATTTTGCAACCCCCGAACTGGGAAAGCCCGTTCCGTGTCTTTGTCGATGCATCGGATATAGCCATTGGAATTGTTTTAATGCAGCAAACTGATAAGTGGTTCTGGCCTGTCTATTACGCTAGTCGTCCACTAGCTTCGGCTGAAAAGAATTATTCAGTGACCAAAAGAGAATGTCTCGGATTGGTGTACTCTGTGAAGAAATTCCAGCATTATTTGTTAGGCCAAAAATTCACCTTTCACGTGGATCATGCTGCACTTGTATATCTAGTCCGGCAGCAACATTTAGGAGGTCGCTTGGCTCGTTGGATTTTATTACTACAGGAGTTCGATTATGAAGTGATTCATCGATCCGGCACCGCACATGCATTAGCAGATTTTCTCTCTCGGTTGGATTCCGGTGAAGCTCCGGTGGGCATTGATGACACCACACCAGCAATTTACGTTACTGAAATGGCTCGTGACGAATATGAAGACCCTCCTGGGCCACCTACCTACTATGAGCAGTTATTGACCTTCCTTACTGACGGATGTCGTCCCCCTCACACTCCTCCTGCTATGCGGCAGAAAATTGCAATTTACAGTCGCAGATTTCGGTTGATTATAGAACAGTTGTACTACATAGATCATATTGGTGTCTTACTTTGTTGTATTCCACCACATGAAGTAAACTCAATTATTGCTATGGCGCATTCAATACCCTCCGGTGGACATTTCGCAGCAGATCTTACTCATAGGAAAATTCTGCAAAGTGGTCTTTGGTGGCCTACCATGTACAAAGACGTAGTTCAGTTTGTGCAGCAGTGTGACACTTGTCAGCGATCTAGACAGCCATTACAGCGCCACTTCTTTCCTCTGCAACCTGTCTTACCTTTGGAACCTTTTCAGAAGTGGGGTCTTGATTTTATTGGACCAATCACACCTCCAGCGACCCTTAGCAACAATCACTACATTCTGACCTGCACAGATTATGCTACCAGATGGGCAGAAGCTTGGGCCTTACGGTCCGCTACAGCGGTTTCAGTAGCAAAATGCCTGATGAAGGACGTCTTCCCGCGTTATGGCTTACCTCTGGAACTTGTGACCGACCAAGGAACACACTTTCCTAACAATTTAATGCGAGTACTAATGCACACTTTTCAAATTTTGCACAAATTCAGTTCTCCATATTATCCCCGTGCTAAGGGTTTAGCGGAAAGTACTAACAAGACACTATTGAGTATGCTTCGTAAATTGATTGTGGAATCACCAGAAATATGGGATCAGTTACTACTTGCAGTCTTATGGGCATACTGGACTACATACAAAGTTGCAATCGGATTTACTCCTTTCAAGCTTGCTTATGGGTTGGAAGCAATCATGCCAATGGAAATTGTAGTGCCCAGCTTACGCGTGGCCATCACTCAGAAATTGTTACCCGACGACTCTTTGCCATTTCGGTTGGACGCACTTAGAGCTTTGGATGAACATCACTGGGAAAGTTTGCTGGTTCTTCAAGAAGTGCAGTTGCGGCAAGCCTGTACCCATGATCGGTTTCTCAAGACTCTAGTTTTTATGATGGACCAACTTGTGTTGTTTTATAATGCTAAATCAAATCATGCTGCTAGGAAATTTAAATTACGGTGGTTCGGTCCTTACCAAATTAGTGAACAAGTGGGACCAGCTACTTTTCGGTTGACTACTTTGACCGAAGTTCCTCTTCCTAAAGTGATCAATGGTTCAAAGTTGCGGCTGTATCACCAAGCGCCTGATTCTCGCTGATGTGTTCTTTGTTTTTTTCGCGTGTCACCTTTTTATTTTTGTGTGTTAGTTGAATAAAGACCGTAAAACTCCTCAATTTGATACATAATCATGATTAATCACCGCCCTGTGTTATTGATTCTGCTCATGCATGTACGCCGTAATTATGAAGGTTATCATCTCAATACTGCGCGATGATTAAGGGTTTTCGATCGCTTCCCGTTATCGAGTGTTTACTTAATCCTCTTCTTTTCCCTGTTAATCGCTATTGTGTCTGTGTGTTTTGTGCGTTGTGTTTCCTGTGTTTGCCGTGTATTCCTGTTCTTGTGACTTCTTGTGCGCATCATGGAAGCGTTAACCAATTTCACTACCTTCCGTGACGGACTCCCTCATGACGTGAGTGAGTTCTTGCGTATCCGCGGCCTATCGAACTTCGCTGAATTGCCTTGGCATTCAGTGGAGTGTCACCCTTTTTACGCACAGATTATTGCTGCCATCGCCGCCACACCTACCATAGAGCAATCTTGGCCGATTACTTGTTTACCATCACGTGTAGTAATTACTTTAAACTCTTTTTCCGACGCATTCCGTTTGCCCATAGAAGGAGTAGATAATGGTCCTCTTCTTCCTATTGCTACTATGGGAGAATTATTCCCAAGGCACTCATCGAATGAGTACGCCATCTTGTGTCACCCTGATCCTGAATGAACCGCATTGCGATTCTTAGTTGCCATATTGAATTTACAGAAACGTACTTACAAAATTTCACGCCCATTTTACTCGATGATTGACATGGCTTCTCATGAGCCTGTTAATTTCGCCTCGTTCTATTTTGGACGCATTCACCGTGAATGCATTATGGGTATTAAGCACGTTAACAAGGGAGATCTTCCACGTTTGCGTTTACCACATATCCTTACCTTTCTATTCCCAGCCATTCAAGCCGCGCAACCCCCGCCAAGAGCTCCAATTTTGTACCATGAAGAATCTGCCCAAGTGCTCGAAGATACAAAAGATGATGATGAAGATATCTTCCAGCTTCTCCACCGAAAACGCAGACGGATAAGTCCCTCTGAGAGTCAAGTACAAGGCTCCACTACCGGACATGAGGAAGAGATTTTCCACGACACCGCCACTTCAATCCATGTGGAATCTTTTGGTCATTCTTCTCCGAATAAGCAGCAGGAACAAAGTGTGTCCCCCACCGCATCTGACGCAATTTCTTCTAAGGAGGAATCTAAGCAGCAGACCCAAGTTGATGTGCAAGCCATTGTTGCTGAGATGGTAAATGAAGTAATTACCTTGGTCGATGCTGTAATTGACCGGACTGAAGTGACTACGCAGCAACCTCCTGGAATCGTGTTAGTATTCAACACTATTATACCCCCTCCTCCACCAATGGCTCCGGTCGAGCCCATTGTACCGGTGGCACCTATTGCCCCTAAAGAACCTGCTACTTCATCCTCTTCACCTAATTATTCTCCACCATCTTCCCATCACCTCTTTTCAGCCTCTTCATCCCAACCACTTCCTCCTCCTCTTCTTCCTCCGATTCCCATGTTTACAGAATTAGAATCGATGGGTCGTATGTTGATCCAATTCTCACAGCAGCTCCTGATGCAACTCAGAATGGTCATTGATAATATTCGTCACGAATTGCAGCATAAAGTCGATATCCTAGAAGCAGATATTACTCCATTGCAAGAAGAAGTGGATGTAGTTAAGGCTGAAAATCATGCCCTACACGTACAGATTCAGCACCTTCAAGCGCAGATTGCCAAACAGGACTCTTTGGTTGCTCAAAGAGATGCTGTGTTGGCTGAGTTAAGAGCCAAAGATGATTTATTAAGTGTTTGTGATGCAGAGATTATCTAGTTAAAATAGTTAGTCTAGGATAAAGAGGATGCTCGCATAGCACTTGGAAATTTATTGGAAGAAACTAGAGTACAGCTTGATGAAGTTGTGCAGAAAGGACAGGAGATGGCTGATTTAGCCACGCAAACTAATGCAGAACTCCAGCTCGCAAACACCAACTCTGTTTCAAGCAAATTCTAATCTTAAATCCCAGATGACTTCAACCGCTCAACTCCAGAAGGAGGCAGCAGGGATTCAAAAAGAAAGAGATGCATATTACCAAACTATTCAGTATCAAGCTCAAGAACTAGAGAGACGAGAAAAGGAGCTCACGTATCAAGCAGAACGTTTATCCAGAATCGATAAACAGATTGAAGACATGAAATTGAGTCATGACGCAGCCCTTTTAAATGATTTCTACCTGCAAGAGGCCTTTTTGCAGACGCACCCTGACCTTTTAATGAGCCAAGTGATTGCCGCAAGCTCTGTTCGTACTGACGCATAGTTAGTAGAACCAGAAACCTTAAAAACGATGCTGGATTCTTTGAAGCAGAAGATTTCGAGAACTTTTTTAAATTATCTCGCACCATGTATATACAGGGTATCATAGATGAGCCCTAAATTTTGTTTCCGTTGCGGGTTCAAGTCCACCGTGTGTGCTAGTGTAAGCTGTCGGATTGGCATATTGTAATTCCCTATTTTTCATATACCGCACGAACCGAAAGGTCGTTGCCAAGTGATGTATCTGTTTATCAACTAATGAAAAGACATTGCGATGACTCTCCGGTGACAACAAGCGGGATCGCCAGACTGTCTGTCTGGGCGATTGCAGTCGGTGAAGTCAACGTAGTGCAGTATTCTTAAACTCTGAGTATTGTTGTTCTTATCGCTATATAATTACATTTAATTTGTGATTGATACAGTAAGATTAAGTATGGATAATAATTCTGCGTAACGAAAAGGAATAACTCTTGCGTTATGTACGTTGAAAATATTAACCTGAGTATGAACAGTAATCTGTGAGATGACTAACCAGAATCTTGACAGCAATTCGTATTAAATAGAGTTTTGAACATTAACGTACTACGACTTGGATAAGTTAACTAAGAAAATCAAGTTATAGGGCCTCTGATTTATCAGACCCCTACCACTCCCAAAAACCCAAAAGAACTTAAAATGCCTATAGTGTAACTGCGCATTTTAACACCTTCTTGAATAAGAACTAAGCCATCACTTGAGCATTGTTCTTTGTTGTGGCTTTTAATTTTATCCACTTCATAAGGAAATCTATGGTTGCAATAATGTACTCTACATGCGAGTTTCTGGTTGGGGGTTTAACAAGACCTACAAAATCTATATCGCACTTTGAGAATGTGCATCCTCCCATCATTGGCTTCAAAGCCATCTCACTTTTTTGATCGGATATTGTGCATGTTGGCATGTGTCACATCTCTTCACATAGGTATGTGCTTCCATATGAAGAGTGGGCCACCAAATTCCTGAGATTAGAATGGTTTTAATTACTCAGCTAAGCCTAAAGTGTCCTCTTGCAACACCACTATGTGAAGTTTCTAAGATTCTGAAATAGTCTGAATCGTGAATGCACAGTCTTAAGTAACCATCTTTGCCTCTTTGGTATAGTTTGTCTCCTACTAAGGCGTAGTCCTGAGCCTCTTGCTCCATGCTTCATTTTCTTGCTAGACTAGCCTTGCTCAATAATGTTCCTGATCTCATAAGTTCTACCAATGGAGCACTCCATTCTAGAACTAACAATACGTGATAAAGGGTAGCATACTCCACTTGGGGTCTCTTCTATCACACTGGACAATTCTTGTAACATAATCCTGGTAAGGAGATGGTTGAACCACACCCTAAGAGAGAGGATTAGGAAGTAATCCTCAACCATGGCTTTTGGGGCAAGTGGTTAGCCCATCACATTCCTAACCAAGAGGTTGTGAGTTCAATCCCTTACAATTCTCAATCCTCTCATGTATCTCTTTGTCCGTACTAAGCCAATACACTCCTAAGCATTTTAGATTCTACAATGTTCGATGTTTAGAATAGTGATTCCTAGCAATCCTTCATGGGCTTGTTGCAACCAACTGCCATGTTCATCCTCCTTGACAAAACAAGCTAGAACATCCTTTGTACCTTGTTTGTACATAATTCCTAGTGATATTTGATCATTTTGTGATTTTATAATTTCATCTTTGTTTGTTGTTGGTAGTAGAGAGAGAGAGAGCAAATTTGTGTGCTTTGTTTTTTGTTCTTGCAGGTACAAGCATCCAAAGAAGCTACAACAACTGCAGCAAGTATAGAAAACATGTGCACAAGTCTTGGGGCATTGATCTCTATCCATCACGATAGATAGAAAAATCACTCTTTTGGTAAAACTAAGTGCATCATAGAGTAGATCCTTTCACATCACAATCCATAAAAGTTTAAAAAAAAATTGTATTTTTTCTGTCCATCACGATAGACAACATCCATCGTGATTCACACTATCCATTGCGACAAATAGCATCCACTGTGATGATAGCATCCATTGTGATTGATAGCATCCATCACAATTGCAAAAATATCACAAGTGGCCCATAAAGTCGGTGAAAATCCTATCCATCATGATGCATAGGCTCATGATTGCCAAAAAATAACACAAAAAATCGAAAATTTCTATCCATCGTGATCAACTCTGTCCATCGTGATTGACACCATCCATTGCGATTGACTCTATCCATCGTGATTGACACCATCCATTGTGATCGACTCCGTCCATGACAATTGACACATACATCACGATTGACTTTGTCCATCGCGATTGACAATGGATAGATCTGTCCATCGGGATTGACAAACTTGTCCATTGTGATTGATAAGAAAATTCGGCCAAAATTTAATGGTTTTAATTTTTACATCCCTTGATAATTTTGGCCAAAATTTCAAGTGATTGGAGCATCTTGAGGCCCCCAAGAAAGTATTTCAAGAAGTCTTGTTGGCCCATTAGCCTGTTTTGACCCCCAATGAACTGACACAACTTTTTCATACAAAATCTGTTTTTTGAGCTCTAGAGTGCATTGATTTTCAGATAGGGTATTTTGAAGTTGACTCTGAAGTGGGATTAGGAAACCAAGGGTGCTCTAGAGGGGTGCTCATCAATACAAAGGGGGAAATAGGGTCTTTAGAAATTGCCTAAGTCAAAATTGTCTATCAATTAAAGTTAAAGTTTGATCTAACTATGGGACTTTTACAGGTCCATTGTGAGCATCAACAGGGCTTCCAAAGGTAGAGCGTGTTGCAAGATTGAGAACGAGTGTCTTGAGCACTCAAGTTTGATCCAAGGTATAAGCGACTTGAGGTTGGAGCATTCTCAACTCCCTCAGTCAATTCCTAGGTTAGACTAAGTACAATTAGAAGTATTGATTAATTAGGGCTATGTTAGGCACGATACAAGTATAAGAACCCCAATCACTCAAGTGCAAGCATAATAGGTTGACAAAATCTAAGGTAAAAGTACATAAATTGAGTGATAAAACCTCAAGTGTGGTAAAAATCAAGTATTCCTCACGACAAAAACTATCTGACAAGAAGTGACAACCTAAGTAAAATAAAAAGAACAAGTAACTTATACAAAAGAACCTTGCAATGAGGTTGTACTTGGGAAAATTGGGATAATAGCCAAGGCTTATGAACCTTAGGTCAGGAAGATATCTAGGATGGGATAGAAAAAGCCTCAAATCTTATGAAGGGATAGGATAAACAAAGCCTCAGATCTTCTAAAGCTAGTGTCAATCATAGTATCATCCTACCAATTTTCGTAATTTTTAGACTTCCTTTGAGCCCCCAAATAAGCCCTGGAACCTAATTTTTAAGTAGGTTGGACACTAGGTCTGGACTGGGCAAAAGCTACTCAAAAAACTATAAAAAGAGCTAGAGAGCTCATTTTTGAGGTTAGCTTGTTAGAGATTGGAGCTCTTGTAATAGATTTCTCTTTGTAATCGAAGCTTCCATTGTTCCTCTCTTTGATCTTACCTTGTGTGAATGTGTGTATGTGTGTGCATGTTTGTGTGCTTTCAGTCACGCACTTGTGCCTTTACTTGCTCATGGTCTTCATACAGGTCCTCATGTGTTTGTGGATTGACAAGTAAAGGAGGTGGTGCTTATGCTTGAGCTACACCAAATTTTGGCGCCGTTGCTGGGAAGAGAGCTTCGAGGACGAGTGTTGTGATGGTAAGATCGTAGATTTGCGATGTTGGAAGGTAAAAGAACTATCATTTCTGTTCATTTTCTGATTTTTCTTCTTCATCTTCATCATCATCATCATCACCATCTTCATCCATCTTCTTCTTCATAGAAAATTCTTGTTTTTTTGTGCATTTGCACCATTTTCATACAATTTTTCATGCATTATTGTGTGAGAAGGATTTAGGAGTGCAAGGGAGAGAAAGCACCTGTGTTTTTTCATGATTTTCTACACATACGGAGGTCACCATTGCTCGGTGATCAGAAATTTGAATTTCCCACCAAAAAACACGATTCTAACTGAAAATTATGATTTTTATACAATTCAAATTTTTTCAAAAAATGTGATTTTCAGTTCTTGCCTAAGTCACAAAAAAAAACGATTCTCTAAATGTCATGGAAACTTGAGTTTTAGGAAAACATGATTTTCAGTTGGCTCAAAATCGCGATTTCCACAAATCACGATTTTCAGCCAAAAACACGATTTTGGGAAAAAACACGATTCTCTGTTGGCTCCAAAATCACGATTTTCAAAAAACACGACTTTCATCCAAAATCACGATTTTCAAAAAACACAATTTTCACTAAGGTACAAAATCGCGATTTTCATAACACAATTTTCACAAAACACGATTTTCAATCAAAATCTCGATTTTTGGTCATTCTCAAAATCGTGGTTTTCAGGCAAAAAACACGACTTTGGCCAAACACGATTTTCATTCAAAATCGCGACTTTCATGTCAAAAACACGATTTTGAGAAAACATGATTTTCAATCAAAATCGCGATTTTCAAGTCATACTCAAAATTGTGATTTTCACGAAAAAAACATGATTCTCTGTCAGGATTGCATTTTTCACGATTCTCACTCGAAATCGCATTTTTTGCAATTCTCACTCAAAATCGTATTTTTTGGGGATTGCTCAGAATCGCGATTTTCATAAGTGCTCAGCATCACGATTTTCATGATTTCACAAAATCGTGATTTTTAGGGTTGCTCAGTGTAAGATGCCACATTGATTTTCCACTCGAAAAAAAAAAGATGTGTAGGTAATAATGAAATTTTATGTTTAGGATATTCTGATCATGTTTGCAAAATTTTGTAGCAATAAGTTTTTACATTCTCTCTCTAGAAAGGTGTCGCATGAAATTTGTATGTTAATTTTGAGCATGAAGATGAAGGAATCTGAAAAAGTGTTGTATGAGAGAAAGGTAGAGTACTCTTAGTAGAAAAACTTTACCTGATTGAATTTTTTGTAGTTCCTATGTTTTATGTCTCATTTGGTTCCATGAAGATAGGTTAATGAAGAGATTCTTCATGTTTTTTCATCTCTCTCTAGAATTTTGGATTTTGCAGGGCCCAAAAGTGATATCTTGAAGCAGATTTGGACCTGAGGCGTCTCTAACATTATTATACAGATTTAAGAACTGAATATTTTTGTCTCTCACAAGCTCAAGCTGATTCCTCACTGTTTTTGAGTTACAGGGTTTTGAAAAGTGTTGTTTTCCAACACTTTAAAAAAAAACGAAAAGCCTTCATTCATTCATCTTGTTCATGTTTGCGGATTTAGAAAACGCACATGGGTATATGGGTTATTTTTGGGTGATTGACGTGTGTGTGTGAGTGCGTTGCAGGGATCACCTCTATTTTTGCAGGTACGATTCTTGATGGTGGACATGAAAAGTAGATGCATGGGTGGTCTGGAAGTCTTGCATGAGACATGCGAAAAGACGCTATCTTAGAGCATGCAGATTCTAAAAGTGCGGGTCTAGGAAGGCGTGATTGGTCATGCGCTGGCGAAAGGCGGAGATCCCAAAAAGACGAAGACTGAGAGATAGAAAGGGATGATGGTCGTACAGTCATTACGATCGTTTTTTCGACTTCTGGAATTGCGATTGAGATTGAGATTGAGATTGAGATTGTGATTGTGATTGAGATTGGGATTCAGATTGTGATTGTGATTGAGATTGGGATTGAGATCAGCTCGAGGGTGGTCGGGTGGATGAGGCTTCACATTGAAGCAATCTGATAGATTTTGTAATGCAGATCAGAACTACTTGTAAATCTGCACAGATAATAAATCTCTTCTTGTTCTGTGTATACTCTGTTTTCCTTCTTTATATCTTGTGGTATGAAAACCTATTATTCTGTGTGAGATTGTGATTCAAGTTTAGGAGACTTGTTACAAGTGGTATTAGAGCAGAGTTGGATTCCGGGACAAGATGCAGGCTTTGAAGAAGAAGATAGAAGAACAAGAGGAGCTTATCCCTAGATTGAATGTAGAATTACATAAAGAAAGATCCAACAAACAAAAAGAGGCTACTGCAAATGCTTTCATGGACCTCAATGTTGAAGCTAGTAATGGTGCGGGCACATCAAACGCACGTAGAGCTAGAGGGCAACGTGAACTTGAAGAAGACGATGATGTAGGTGAATCTGCACTCAAGCAAGTGTTCAAAAGAGCAAAATTAAATGAATTTGATGGTGAGAAGAAAACTGGAGAGGATCTTGAAGCATGGATTGAGGAACTTGAAGATTTCTTTGACCTACGTGTATTTAGTGAGGAATCAAAAGCAAAGGTGGCAACTCTGCATCTGTGAGGATTCGCAAAACTATGGTGGAAATCTTACATACAGACAAGAACACGTGAAGGTCCGATCCTCTGGAAAGAATTTTGAGAGCAAGCAGAGAATCGTTATTGTTCTCCACATTATTGGATGGAAAAGAAAATGGAATTCTACTCTTTCAAGCAGCATGAGGATGATAGATATAACTTGTCTGTTGAAGAATATAAGGAGAAATGTTTGCGTTTACATAAGTATGCACTAGAAGTTTTTGGAGATGCGCTGAAAAGCAAGTCTATCGAGGGTTTGCGGGAAGAGCTTCGCTATCAAGTAAAGGGGTCCGGATGTGTAGATTTTCTTGATGCGGTTGCAAAAGCAAAAAACTTTGAGAAGATGGAGAAGTTTACCACGAAAAAAGCATTCAAATCAAGGTTCATCTCAACAGGACATCGACCCCCAAGACCTATTTCAATAAATCAAAATGGACAGAGATCGTCTAACTCTATTAACGGTCAAGGAGGAAAACCAAAGCCGAAGCAAACAGATACACCTAAGAAGCAAGAAGTTGTGCACTGGCAATGTGATTCCGATTTCTTGGAGCGGGCTAAGAGGCTGGGACTTTGTTTTTGATGTGGAGAACAAGGACATCGCACTTTTGAATGTCCAAACAAGGCCATCAACCGTTCTATGCAAGCAAAGATAGCTCATCTACAAGAAGAAAACATGACAATTGAGGAAGCGGATGATCAAGGTAAGTGTTCTAGCCCTAGACTTCAATGCATGAAAACTTCTTCTCATTCAAAGGCATCGGTGATTAGGATTATGGGGGACATATCCTCACATAAAATCGTGATTTTTAGTAAGATAATGAAAATGATTTAGTTGCGCTATTGGGTATTGAGGTAAGCCATTTTAAGGTTTCAATAGTTGCACAATCAAAGGAAAGCAAAATTTCAGTAAGAATTGAGCATCAAGTGATTATGTTTGAGAATTGGACACAAAATCGTGATTTTCATTAGTAAAGGAGAAGCATGAAAATTTTGTTTGAGGGAATGAGATTTTATGAATAGAACAACAAACTTGCACAAGAACAAGACTCATGAAAGTGAGAATTCAAAATTGTCAAAAATCACTCACAATCGCGGTTGTCTGAAGCCTATAAAAGCCTAAACTCACAAAAAATCAGCCATTTGAGTGAGAGAGTGAGTGAAGAGAGCTATCAGAATCGCGACTTTCTGCATTCACAAAGCTTTTGGAAACTTTTTGATCAGGCAACAAGGTAATCTTCTTCACATTAAGTTTTTACATAATTTCAAGTTGGAAATATTGAGAAAAGGTCAAAAACACAGAAAATTGTTGAAAACATAGAATCACGATTTTTTGTATTTTTGAATTTTTTGCATAAAGAATTGCCATTCTGTTGTGAATTCTTTATTGTATGTTAATATTTTGATAAGGCGCTCCTAATAGTGAGATAAGAATTCAAAAAAATCAAAAACCAAAAAATTACAAGAAATCTGCACAGAATCACGATTATGTGACAAAACACAAAATCGTGATTCCCAGAATACAATTTTCATCAGAAAATCATGTTTTTAATGATTGTGAGCAATCATGATTGTCTAGAGTCACAGAATCGTGAAAAACACGATTCTCACCACAGAATCGTGAAAACACAATTCTCACCACAGAATCGTGAAAAACATGATTCTCACCTCAGAATCCAGAAAAACACAATTATCACCATAGAATCGTGAAAAACACGATTCTCACCTCAGAATCGTGAAAAACACGATTCTCACCACAGAATCGTGAAAAACACGATTCTCACCACAGAATCATGAAAAGCATGATTCCCAAAGAAGGGACATGGACCTTACATTATCAACCAAATCAGTAACAGTGGAGCTATCCAATTAGCTAATATAGATGGAGAAATCATGCCCAATTTCATAAGTGGATGTAGGATAAGAAGGTATGATCTTCCATTAACTGTTCTTGAATGGAGAAGAATACATCAAGCTCAAAACAGGAAAAAAGAGGAGGAAAAAATCAGGTATGAAGCTCAACAAGAAGCAAACAAAAGAATAACAAAGGCTAAGGATCTTAGAGAAGTTTTTGTATGTGAAACACCTTCAAGGGTGGTAAGGGAGCATTTACCTGTTATAACAATGAATTTTCATAATGAGCAAATCAAGGTGTTGATAGATTCAGGTGCAAAAGTCAATTTGATAAGTTCAGGATTGTTGGATAAATTAAAATTCAAAAGGAATAAGTGCAAAACATTTATCAAAACATTACATGGCCAAACAATACAAAGTTTGTCTTCACCATCTATTGAAGTTAAGTTCAATGAAGAAAATATGAGAATCGACTATGAAGAATGGCCTGATCATATGATAACTGAGAAGTAAGAAATAATCAAAAAAATCTAGGCATCAAGACAAAATGGATGTGGAAACCAAAGGCATCCAAGCACTGTTCATCAAAAGAAGATTGTTCAGCCCTAGAATCATCATGAATCAAGTATTTCTGGTAAAAAAATCAGATCTGTTTCAATGGACAAAAAAGAAAGACAAAAATAGTGAAACACTTCAAAAGTATGAAGAGTCACAAATAAAGAAAAAGGCAATACCACTTACTTTGATTATGTTCAACAATAAAGACAGGACTAAACCATTTGGAGTAATGGATGTAACTCCCTACATTCATGATCAACTAAAGGAGGCAGCAAAGCATTGGCACTAGAGAAAGTTTATGAATGGAGCACAATTCCTAACAAGAATAATATTGTTGGAGTTAGATGTCTGCAGAAGCACGCAAATAGCACAAGGAAGAAGAAGAAGCTTGGAGCACAACACACAATACGTAAATGTATTACTAGAGAATGTACAAAGATAAGTAGCCCATTAGGGCAATAGGCGTAAATACAAGCCGAGGGAAAAAAACCTCTTGCTTCTTGCTCAACCAAGATATACATGAGCTACCAAGCATGAAGCAAAAATCACTGGTGCACACACGAGTGTCATAGCAACCAGCCCAATCTGAGTCAGAAAAAACATGCAAATCTGGTGGTAGTGATCCGCCCTTGGGATAAAACAACCCAAGTAGCCGAGTACCACTCAAGTAGTGAAAGATGCGCTTAATCGCCTTCCAATGCGTGACTCCTGGGCAATGCATAAACCTGCTCATCTGTGAGACAGAAAACTGAATATCTGGCCGAGTAATGCACAAGTAAATCAAGCATCCAACATCTTGCTGATAGAGAATAGCATCAAATGCATCTCCAGCATCATGAAGACTCAATCGTAAACCTGTCTCCATAGGAGTGGCAATAGGCTTACAGTCTTCAAGGCCAAAATGCTGCAATAATGTGTCAATATATTTTGTTTGACACAAAGCCATTCCACCAACAACTTGCATAAACTGAATGCCCAAATAGTGATGCAAATGCCCCAAATAAGACATCTCAAATGAGGCATGCAAATCAGCCTTAAAATCAGCAATATGCTTCTCAATAGGACTAGTGAGCAGCATGTCGTCAACATAGACAACAATGATCAGAAGCACATCATTAGCACGCTTAACATATAAGGTGCTTTTAGTTGGACTGTTCTCAAAACCATGTGCAACCAGATAGGCATGTATCTTCTCATACGAAGCACGTGGTGCTTGCTTTAAACCATATAATGCCTTCTTTAACCTGCACACCTGGTTTTCATGCCCTTTCTGCACAAAGCCACAGGGCTGAAAAACATACACTTCTTCATGCAAGTCACCATTCAGAAATGCTGTTTTAATGTCCAACTGATGTACATTCCAACCATGATGGGCTGCAAGTGCACAAATGCTCCAAACACATAACGCAGACTTTCACGATGATAAGAATCTGTTCTTCACATGACAAAATGACTGTGTGTAAAGGGTTTTTTTTTCAGAAAAAAATAAGCTATAAATTCGTGACCTTCATGCAATAGCATATGATTATAATCGAGTACGAATAAACACCTGTTTCTTTAAAAAAAACTTTTCTGATTAAAACCTAATTTCATCATGCAGAACTAGTCACGTAAAATAACATGGATATGTGCACATCTATTGTTTCACGCTATGTAAGCATTAATACATATTTACAATTATATCAGCGCAATTCATAAAAAACATTCGAAGTGCATATACACCGTATGGCCATTGAAAAGTCCTTTAGCTTAAATTAATTACATACTATGCAATAGAAAAGGTTATGAGTTTACACAATTGAAATAAGATTCAAGTGATCATCGTTAATATGCAGATAGAATGAACAACCAAAAAGTACATCTTACCGGAGAATTAGCGATTGAAATGAAAGCACTGCAACATTTACGTCAACCCACTCAGTGTGCTCTAACTTTGTTACTGCCACAACCAAAAGAAGGTTGCTGATTCCTTTTCGACATCCTTAGGTCTATTACTTCTCTGTTATCTGTGCATGAATGAGCTCTCGCTGATAACAAAGGCATTGCTTCCCTTTTTGAGCAGCTCGGGGCCCTCCTCTTCAGCACATCAGCTTTTTCCTCTTAGAGACTCTCCCTACTGGCTTATTCCTAACAGCCCAAAAAAAAACCAATATTCTCGCTAAAGATGAACATTACTCCCAACCTTGCTTGGCTCTGTCTGACGCTTACTTCACCTATCAATTTCTGATTGTATGCATATGAAATCTTTGCCCATATGAAATCTTTTGAGTCCTTGATATATGCACTAATCAGCGAACAACATGGGAAAGTGCGCTTTGGAAAAACTCTAGAATTTTCCAAAATCTTTACTTCAATTATGAGGGATGTCAACATCATGTAGCAAACAGAGTCTACGTTAATCTGCAGGTTGATCAAATATGTGTCTGACTATGTGTTCCATCGCTAGATCTGTATGCCTTCTTCTTTCCGTTCACTTCAGACACTGTTAAAGACCAATACAACTTCCACGACTTCCTGTCTTCGTTTCAATTTCCATGCTAAATTCTCTGACAAGAAACTCAAATGATAAAAAACATAGGGTAGGGCACATCTACAGATTCCTCAAAATATCTAGTCAGCCGGATAGCTCTGTCTTACTTTATATGAATCACTTCATCTCTTCATAATCAGATTGTTCCCTTCAACCGTCAATGCTAACCATCCCTATACCTGTCCCATCAAAGCTATATAATCAGCTCGTCGCTAGTTCTCCATTTTGATCTGCAGCTGATCTCCAGAATCTGCCGCCTTGGCCCCATATGCTACCAGCAATCCCTGCCTAAAAAAAACTTTGCAATCCCTGCCTAAAAAAAACTTTGTGAATGTTTCCCCCCCCCTTTCGCAACAATGCTTCACCTTCCCTTTAAGGAAGCTTCCTCCTTTCCTTTTTAGTATCGATGCCTTTCTAGAGGGCCGACTTGGAAGTATGACATCCTTCCTTTTGTGAAGGGCTTTCCAGGTTTGTACATTAGCAATATAAGTGAGTGCCACACTCCCAATCCTTAGTAAATCAATATGTAACTCAACCAGCTCTGGTAGCTCCTTATATATCAACTTAAAAAAAAAACAAATCCCATATCAATGAGTTCCAAGCCAATACAAGGATGCGCAAGTGCTTTGAACCTGTGATCAATGTCACGAAAATAAGTGTGCACACCCATATGCAATTTCTATAAACCCTGCATCTGAACATTCAGACACCTCCGACACGTGAAGGTTCTTGTATACCACATCATGGGCAACTTGCCACTTGGATGTGTCTGATAAAAAAGAAAATACCAAAACAAGTAGCTAGCCATAATTTGCCCATGTCATGCATTCAACAATAAGCATGTCTCATTAAGGTGAAAATCTATCCGTGGTATTTGAAAAATCATACACTTCCTAATGCTGTATGCCAATGCTCAACTCCTTGTATTGTAGTCAAAACTCGATCAATGAAACGAAATTTTTGAGTGGAAATCGCTACGACATCCACCCCTTCCAAACCTATGTGGCCTCCGGACACACCAACAGTGATACGCTTATTTGGTAGTCTATGAGAAATCTAAAGTGTAAGCAAAATCAAGTGCATGGGTTATCAAGCATGTGTCTATGCACGAACATGTAGTGGGCCCTATCATATCCATACTTTAAGTGCATCAAAAACATAATGGTGCAATAAAAGAGGTATTTGGGACTCGATGAAGAGGCTTCTCCACTCAGCTTTTGGACCCATTTGATTACAATTCAATTAATGTGCAATTGGATGTGCATCTATGGGCTTCAAAATTCTGTGCACATAAATTTTCAAGCATGCATTCTCTAGGTGCAAGCATTCACAATCATGGTGCAAATATGGAAACAATTTTCAAGATTTCTACTAAAAGAAACTCTCCACTCACAACTCCTCTCATTTTCACTCAAGGTTCAACATGATTTCATTTATAATGTTTACAAATATCTCTCATGTGCAAATGAACATGCACCTATGGCAATTAAAACATGTGCTCTTATCAACTCGAAATATGCATACTTTATATGCAATGCAGCTCAAAGATGGTGCAAAAAATATCAGGGTTAAAGGAAGCTAATGAAAAAGACTTTGTGAACTTCACACTTTGTTTGTCATCTCCATTGTCTTTTGCTTGATCGTTTCCTGCACTCATAAACTAGGCACAAGATGAGAAGCATTAAATCCAAATAACCATATATACATAGGCAATCCATGAAAGTATTTCATGAAAATCTATCTACACTAAAACATGAACTAGAAACTCGAAAGTAGTTGCCTTTCGTAGGATCCAATGAAATTCAAGATCTTCAATTGGTTCCCAATCATCTCCACCTGTACTCAAAAACTCATAAGAGATATTAGAAACATCATATTCAATAAAATTATTTGAAAAATTTTCATTCATTTGAATACTAGGTGCATCTATTTGATTTGAATTAAATTCAAAATTTTTATCCAACATACATTCACTTTGTGAAGACAATTCATTCAATTTATCTAACTCTTCAGACTCAAAATCATGCAAATCCAAACTGGCATACATGAAATCAATAAATTCATCTTGAGCTAATAGATTTTCATGCATACCCATTGAAAATAACTCTCCACAATCAATCAAACTCAAACATTCATCATACTCATCATCATTACACACTTGTTCACATATATTCAACTCTTCATCATGCAAAAGATTATGCTTGGGAGAAAATTCATCATGACTTCCATTCTCCTCTAAATCAACCTCATCTCTCTCACCCCCTCCTACTTCCTGAGGAGTACTAGTGAGAATATCCTCAACTCGTGAAGAGTTAGTGATCAATGCCCATCTTCCTCATCCCGAGAAGCCTTGACATCTGCTTCACTGACTGCTTCAAAACTCAAATCACTCAAGTGTTTGACATATCTTATGATTGGATCATCATATGATTCACTCACATCTTCTACCCAAACATCCTCTTGCTCTTCAATCGACTCGGCGTCTTGCACTTTTTCATCATTTCCATCAATTTGATGCATGCACACCAAAACCACATCATCAAACTCACTTTCTAGTTTTTCATCATCTTCACTAGTCTCGTCATGACATATCTCTTCATCTCTAGAAATGGAAATGATTTCTTCATGCAAGTCCTTACTCAAGTCCTCTCTTATCTTCTCATCCTCGACTCTTCTATACTCTGAATCCACTCTAGATTGGTGGAATTGGTCAAGGGACACAAAGTTGACTCGATGTTCATTTTCATCCTTCATAATCTCATTCACACAAACTAGAGGTCTTGGAGTAGGAATTGGTAAAGTATGAGTATCCTCAATTCTATCTTGCACTACATGTGACCTCCATCGCTTGCGTCTCAAGAGCATTGATACGGCCTTTTGCACTCTACTCCATTCTCCGGTCAATCCCAATGGCTCGGTCAAGCTTTCCAACATGTCACCTAGCTCTAAGGCCAAATCAGGGTCTACACTCTTAATGAAGAGCTCTACTTTCTCGTGTTCCAAAGCATCTTGATCATTATGGATCATTTGGTCAAATCACTCTTCTAATTCTCAAAGTAGCGCCTCGAGCACCTCAAGGCCTTTATTTGGAGTAGCCACCCACTCTCTAAATGCATGTCATGTGGGCATGACTAAGTCCTCTAAATAATACGCTTCTCTAAGCAGATTCTTAAATTCACTCCATGTATGGGATCGCTCTTGAAGAGCATTAATGCTAGGTTTAACACCGGTCATTACAATCCTTGCAAATTCACTAAGCTTCATAGAGGCACTCACACCATAGAGGTCCATTTTAGTATCATAGATTTGCAAGAACTTGGTTACATCTCGGCCATTAAAGAATCCACTTTCTTTTGAGATTGCCTCTAGGGCTCTCATCACTCCATCACTTTGTGGCAATCCTCTGAGATTCAACCAACACTTGAAGCAAGGTGCTTAAGGTTCTCGGATCTAAGCCTAAGGCCTCCATCAAGGTCAAAACTCAAAGTCTCAATCAGAGTCAGTACTCAAACTCTCAACCTCAAGTATCTCTCTCTAACAGTTAACTGAAGGTCATCTCAAGGTCAACTTCAAAGTCAGCTCAAAATAAAGTTTAATTCCCCTATGCATTTCACATCGGATTCACTTTGTCATGCGGTTCTTACGTGCTTCGGGGTGCACAGAGGGTTCCAAGAAAGTAATGATTGGACCATGATATTGCTATTCATGAATCATTTCTTGCATTATGAAATTGTCTTCACTCTAGGCTTAAGATTAAAAGATTTATGCTTAAGTGGAATTGAACTACCATTTCCTGTTCACCCTCTCCCTTTTTACATCCTCACCATGTGCTCTTTAATGTTCCCTATTGGAACAAACCAATCACAAATTGGTGATTACAAAGAGCTTGAAGCAAGTTTATGATCAGATTGAAGTGGAAAAAGACACTTGAGAAAGTGAAGAGATCTCTGAAGTGAAGTTTGTATACATATGTACATTACAGTTGGAAATTCTTGTAATTTGAGTATAGATAATCCTTAGGATGATAAGAAGTAATCTAATAGATGCAGGATAAGTCTAGAACCATATGTATATAAGTCAATGATGTAAAGAAATACATGAGAGAGTCATTAGAAGACAAGTGTCATAGAGATAGATGTGAAGAGAGTCATCTTTAGAAAAATAGTTTCCATTGAGGATCTTCTAACCTCTGCACTTCTTGAAGTCTCATCCACATTTGATTCTGGATCAAATCTTGGTCCATCTTCAACATTATCCTGCAATTTACTTTTATAATCAATATCATCAATATCTTCTTCATACATACTTACTTTTGTCTTTCCTTTCCTTTGTATTTCTTTAACATCTGCATACTCATTTGTTGACCCTGTATACCATGTACATTCCTCATCAAATGTAACATCTTTGGTAACAAGAAATTGCTTTGTAGATGGACTCCACAATCCGTAACCCATCTGTCTATCATCATACCCAATAAACACATACTTCTCTACTTTGGGTTCTAGCTTATGTCTCAATTGTGAAGGAACATAAGCATATGCTAAACATCCAAATACCTTACAATGATCAAGAGTAGGTTTCTTACCCCACCATGCTTCATAAGGAGTTCTTTCCTCCAATGCTTTACAAGGTAACCTATTCACAAGGTATGTTGCAGTGTTAATAGCTTCTGCCCATAAGTAATTTGGACAATTCTTTTCTTTCATCATTGCTCTTGCAAACTCTACAAGAGTTCTATTTCTTCTTTCTACAACTCCATTTTGTTGAGGAGAGTACCTGCAAGTTACTTCTCTTTTTATACCTACATTCCACAAATAATCATCAAACTCTTTAGAGAAATACTCTCCCCCTCCATCTGATCTCAACCTCTTGAGCTTTTGTCCTGTAATCCTTTCTGCATAAGCATGATAATGCTTGAATGTCTTGAACACTTCTGATTTGTCCTTGATTACATATAAAGTAATCCACCTGGTTGCATCATCAACAAACAACACATAATATCTGGATCCATTTATGCTATAGTCCCTTGAAGGACCCCACACATCTGTATGAACCAGTTCAAGCATATTTGAATGCTTGTACCTTGATTTATTGTATGAACTTTTGTGTGCTTTACCTAATTGACAAGCTTCACACTTGTACACCATATCTTGCCCTTCAACTTTTGGCAAACCAAGCACCACATCATTCCTTGACATTTCCTTTATGGCCCTCTCATTGAAGTGACCTAGCCTTTTATGCCATAGGTCTAACTCAGACATCTTTTGACTTCCATAAGTAAATAAAGCATGTCCCACATTACCTTGGACTTTGAGAGTAAACAGCCTTCCTTCCTTTTTACCTGCAATGATGTTTGTATATCCCTGATTTGGATCTTGCACATAAACACCATCATTTGTAAATCTGACTTCATATCCCTTCTCCACAATTTGCCCTACACTTATCAAGTTTTTAGGAATAGTAGGAACATAAAGTACCTTGCTCAAGAGTGTACTTCCACTCTTTGTGTTCATTGATCCAATGCTCTCCACTTTATGCTTGATGTTGTCACCTGTTTGAACTATATGTCCATTCACCTTTGCTTCCATATCAGTCATCAATGATATATTGCCACTCAGATGATTGCTACACCCTGAGTCAATATAGAACACCCTTTGGTCTTCTCCTACTGCTTCATGAGTTGCATTCAAGATAAGAGTCATATCATCCTTCTGATCTGATGCATAAGTATAATAATTGTTGTTGTAGGACTGAGATTGAAAGCTTCTTCCACCTCCTCTAACATATGATGTCCTACCACCTCTTCCTCTGAAGTTGCCTCTTTGGTTTCTGCCTCCTCTACCTCTTTGATTAAAGCTTTGATTATTGCTTCCACAATTTTGATTGTTATACCAACAATCATTTGCCAAATCTGCCACAAATCCAACAAGCTTTAGTATTATCTTTATTCTTACCTCCTCTTCCTTTACCTCTGAAATTCATCTTTCCTTTTGTAAAGTTAGCTTGACTTGAAGTTCCTTCATCATCAGTTGACTGCTTCCCTTTGCCATTCTTTTTCTTGTCCTCGGAGTACATAGCTTGACTTGCACTCCTATCATTGTCTCCCTTAATGTCCTGCTCAAAAGTTAGCATGTGTCCTAGCAATTGATTAAGATCAGGAGTAAAGTGATCTAGTGTCAATTCTATGGACAATATGAAAGGCTTCCACTTGTCATCTCCTCTCAGACCTATAAGTATTTGCCTTACCAACTTATCCTCTTCAATGTCTTCATCTACTGCTCCCAAGCTATCTGCAATATCCTTCATTCTTGCCACATAATCAGAAATTGACTGTGAGCTTTTCTTCTTGAAAGTTGTGAACTCAGTGTTGGAGATAGACGTCTGCGGAAGCACGCGAACAGCACAAGGAAGAAGAAGAAGCTTGGAGCACAAACACACAATACTGAATGTATTACTAGGGAATGTACAAAGATAAGTAGCCCATTAGGGCAATAGGCGTATATACAAGCCGGGGGAAAAAAACCTCGTAAAAAGGGAAAAAAGTGCCCCGGCGGTCCTAGAGTGTTCACACACATCACTACCTAAATATATCAACAAATCCCCCCTGGAAGTGATGCGGTGAACAAGGAGCTGGCACTCATGTATAAGGAAGTGCCAAGCTATGTGGAAATCACCCCACAAAAGGAAGTAAGCCCAAAGCTTTGCAAAAATCTTCAAACTTCTCCCTAGGCAGAGCCTTCGTGAAAAGGTCTGCAATGTTCTCCTGCGTGGGCACATATGCCAAGCTCATCTCCCCAGCAGAGAACCTCTCCCTGACATAGTGATAATGCACCTCAATGTGCTTAGTGCGAGCATGGAACACAGGGTTCCTCACAACTGCCAATGCGCTCTGACTGTCAGTGAAGATGGTGGTGGCAGAAGACTGGCCAACACCCAAATCAGCCATAAGGCGTCTGAGCCACACACACTCAACAGTCGCTGTGAAAGCTGCCCTATACTCAGCCTCACAACTGGAAGTGGCCACAGTAGGCTGCTTCTTGCTCAACCAAGATATACATGAGCTACCAAGCATGAAGCAAAAGCCATTGGTGGACACACGAGTTTCATAGCAACCAGCCCAATCTGAGTCAGAAAAAGCATGCATATCTGGCGGTAGTGATCCCCCCTTGGGATAAAACAACCCAAGTATCCGAGTACCACTCAAGTAGCAAAAGATGCGCTTAACCGCCTTCCAATGCGTGACTCCTGGGCAATGCATAAACCTGCTCATCTGTGAGACAGCAAACTGAATATCTGGCCGAGTAATGCATAAGTAAATCAAGCATCCAATAGCCTGCTGATAGAGAACAGCATCAAATGCATCTCCAGCATCATGAAGACTCAATCGTAAACCTGTCTCCATAGGAGTGGCAATAGGCTTACAGTCTTCAAGGGCAAAACGCTGCAATAATGTGTCAATATATTTTGTTTGACACAAATCCATTCCACCATCAACTTGCATAAACTGAATGCCCAAATAGTGATGCAAATGCCCCAAATCAGACATCTCAAATGAGGCATGCAAATCAGCCTTGAAATCAGCAATATGCTTCTCAATAGGACCAGTGAGCAGCATGTCGTCTACATAGACAACAATGATCAGAAGCACATCATTAGCACGCTTAACATATAAGGTGCTTTCAGTTGGACTGTTCTCAAAACCATGTGCAATCAGATAGGCATGTATCTTCTCATACCAAGCACGTGGTGCTTGCTTTAAACCATATAACGCCTTCTCTAACCTGCACACCTGGTTTTCATGCCCTTTCTGCACAAAGCCACGGGGCTGAAAAACATACACTTCTTCATGCAAGTCACCATTCAAAAATGTTGTTTTAATGTCCAACTGATGTACATTCCAACCATGATGGGTTGCAAGTGCACAAATGCTCCGAACAGTAGTCATACGGCATGTAGGTGCAAAGGTCTCATCAAAATCAATGCCTCTTTCCTGCGCATAACCCTTTGCAACAAGCCTAGCCTAATACATGTCAACTGTACCATCAGGTTTACGCTTCAGCTTGTATACCCACTTAGTGCCAATGGCCTTCTTGCCAGGAGGCAAGTCACATAAAGACCATGTACCATTCTTCATTATAGCATCATATTCAGATTGCATAGCAGCCATCCAATTTTTTGAATTCTATGCTTCATCAAAAGAAACAGGCTCATTCTCATCACAGAGACTAGATGCAGCCATAGCATAGCAATCCGATGCAAAGGAGGCACTATGAGAGCCTGAACGAGTACGATATGACAAAGGTGCATCTAATTTGCTGTCACGCAAAGTCTGCACCAGCCATTTTGGCATAGTTTTTGCCTGCTCAATATCAGCTCTCTCATCAGCAAGTGCATCATGTAAATCTGCATCAGAAATGGAATGATCTGCATCATCATATGAAACCTACAAAGGCTGAGAAGTTGCCTCATTAGGACCAGCACTAGACTGTCCACCTGTAAAAAGAGGCATCAAAGTATCATACATGTCTTTGGAGCTAACAGATGTCTCCTTAGTACATGAAAGCAATGGCTGAATAGCATCTTCCACAAAGACAACATCACGGCTAACCAGAATGCATTTAGTTTGTGGATGATACAGACGATAGCCTTTACTTTCAAAATTGTACCCAACAAAAATACATTTTACTGCCTTATCATCCAATTTTCTGCGATGTTGTTCAGGCACTAATGCATATGCCAAACAACCAAAAACACGCATATGAGCAACAGATGGCTTGCGGTCATGCCAAGCCTCATATGGAGTGATAGACTGCAACGCTTTAGTGGGACACCTCTTCAGTACATATGTTGCACACATGACAGCCTCAAGCCAAAAACTATGTGGTAAAGCCTGACTTTTGACCATGCACCTCGCCATCTCCATGAGTGACCTGTTCTTTTGTTCAGTAACTCCATTCTGTTGAGGTGTATACGGCACTGTACATTGGTGTTTTATCCCACGTTCAGCCAGAAATGCATTAAAATCTGAAGACATATATTCCCCCCCTCGATCAGAATGGAGGGTGCCCATTTTACATGCTGACAGATATTCAGCCAAAACCAAAAATTGTTTGAAGCACATGAACACTTCGGACTTTGCTTTGAGTGGATATACCCATGCATGCCTGGAAAAATCATCAATGAAAGTCACGAAGTAAAGGTAATTTCCAAAAGAGGGTGTCTGCATAGGACCACAGACATCACTATGTACAAGCTGCAATTTCTCTGTAGCCCGAATTGAACCATCTTTTGGAAAGGAAGAACGCTGCATTTTGCCCAAAATACAACCTTCACAAACATGTTTTCCCGGAGCCTCAAGTTTGGGCAAAGAGGACACCATTTCAGATTTCTGCAGGCGTAGCAAACTAGCAAAATTCAGATGACCAAAGCGTGCATGCCAAAGCTTTGCATCTGACATAGCCTGAGAATCATGAACTGCACATGCCGAATCATTCACAGATTTTTCATAGTCTATGAGCTTATACAGCCCACGACATAAGATGCCAGAAGCAATAATCACATCACCATTTGAGAGATCATGGACTGTACACCTGTCATCAACGAATTTCACAACCAAGCCAATCTTGGCTAATGCAGAAACTGATAACAGGTTCTTTTTTATCCCTGGCACAAATAAAGCATCTGACAAAGTGAAAGAACTACCATCAGCAGTACTCAGAATGATCTTACCAACTCCCATAACAGGATAAGAGGAGTTATTGGCGCATGTGACAGTATTCCCTGTAGGGGCAGGCTCAAGTGAAGAGAAGAAACTGCGCTGCGAGGTAATATGTTTGGTCGCCCCACTGTCAAAGTACCAAACATCTGAGTCTACTGCAGACATAACTGATCATGAGAAGATTGGTCAAAACTGCAGACAGTAGTAAACGCCCATTCTTCTTCCTACACAAGATTTGCAGACTCTGTTTTTGGTGTAGAGGCCTCTACAACAACCATTCCAGCCTCTTTCTTCTTTGCCTCTTTAGCAGCCAGTTTTGGACAGTTCTTTATAATATGATCATTTCCTTTACAGTACTTGCAGAACAATTTCTGCTTTTCTGATTTCTTCTCATCTTTATCCTGGTTCTTCGATTGTGCAGCATTTGCAGATTTTTGCTTACTAGTAGAAGAGCTCCATTTTCCTTTGCCCTTCTGACTAGCCAGGAAAGCTTGATCTGCAACACGTATAATGGACCTGTTCTGCCTGGACTGATCTTCCTGCAACAGAACAGAGACTAATTCCTCAAATGACAAGGCATTCGGATTGCCTTTCATCATCAACCGAAGAGTAGAGGCAAAACTCTGATATGAATCAGGAAGACCATTCAGAACGGTCTG
Organism: Ceratopteris richardii; assembly: GCA_020310875.1. NCBI lineage: Eukaryota > Viridiplantae > Streptophyta > Polypodiopsida > Polypodiales > Pteridaceae > Ceratopteris > Ceratopteris richardii. The sequence continues at coordinate 143,040,384 of CM035413.1, forward strand.
CACAAGTGAGCTATCTGGTATAACCTCATCAGTAGAAATCAATTGTTCCTTGAGGTCTTTGATCTTTGTAAGAAAATTGTCCATAGAATCACCTTCATTCATGTGCTCACTCTCCAACTGTTTTCGGAGGTAAGCAACATGAGCCTCATTCCTAGCCTGTTCAAAGTGGTAAGTGTATCCCAGGCATCCTTTGCTGTTCTGCAAGAGCGAATGTGAGGAATAATGGCACGTTTGACAGACAAAGCTATCAATGCATGTGCCTGGGCATCTCTGCCATCCCAACGAATCTGCTCTGCAGTAGGTGCAACAGAAATAGCAGCACGAACAGGAATCTGTGGAATATCATCTTCGACACCATCTTCATCAGCTCCAGCACCTCCAGCACCTGTATTTGTAGTACCTGTAGTCGCAGGTGTAACAGGACGTCTTTCAACACCCTGCACAATGTTCCACAGTCCTTTTGCAACCAGTACATGTTGCAACATATAAGCCCATAATGGGTAGTTGGTACCATCCAACTTATCCTCAACAGCCAACATACGGAATACATCACTACTTTTAGCCATGGCCGGTGACTAAAATACCTTGATGCAGAAAATTGACCGTATCTCAAAAAGTTGAACGGAACTGCCCAGACAAGTTCTGCTAGACCTGTAGCAGACTTCGAGACGCTTAAATTGGCGAATAGAAACTGGTATATACCTTTGGCACAAAAGGACGAAATAGCCTGCACAAGTGCTGCGATAGTGCGTTCGGAGGCCGAAACGAGCTCAGATCGCGATTTCGGCACCACATACGGAAGCTGTTTTGATCTCGAAAATGCCCTGAGTATGCTCACCAAATTTCGTGCGAATCTGAGACTGCAAACAGAGGAGTGTGTCGACGGCGCCCTAGAAGAAGCGACGACCTGCTCTAATACCAATTGTTGGAGATAGACGTCTGCGGAAGCACGCGAACAGCACAAGGAAGAAGAAGAAGCTTGGAGCACAAACACACAATACTGAATTTATTACTAGAGAATGTACAAAGATAAGTAGCCCATTAGAGCAATAGGCGTATATACAAGCCGGGGGAAAAAAACCTCCTAAAGAGGGAAAAAAGTGCCCCGGCGGTCCTAGAGTGTTCACACACATCACTACCTAAATATATCAACACTCAGCCCATAATGAGGACTTCCTAGGTTGTGTTTTGAAAATGCTCTTCCAAAGCATTCCACACATCTGTTGCACTTTCCAATCCTCTGATGTGAGGTAGAAGATAATCATTTACAGCCATGTAAATGATGCTTCTAGCTTGAGCAACCTTTCTCATCCAAGTCTTCAAATCTGCAAGCTCTTCCCTAGTTGGAATATTAGGATCTATAAATTCAGGCTTTTCTTCTTCTCCTGTAATGAATGACATCAAATCTTTGCTCATGAGGTGTGCCTCCATCCTCATGGACCAAGCTGGATAGTTCTCCCTATCTAGCTTATCAATCTGCAAGCTTTCTCCCATCTGTGTCTGCAATTACTATGATTTATGATAATAGAATGTACCTTTGATATGAAGCTTCAATCTTTCTTGATCCTTCGAACTCGTGCTTTGTACTTCTGCAGGTTATCTTCAAGAATTTGTCCTTGTTCACCTTCAATTAGAAGGAACTTCAATACCTGCAACAGTTGGGACTTCCAATGCCTTTACTTCACTTGTATGTTGGTGCAGATCAATCACCAATTGAATATTTGAAGACTAAAGAATGAAGGATGAGATCAATTCTTGAAGCTTGAAAGGAAGATAGATTCAGAGTATGTGGGAATGTACACATATGTACATAGTTCACTTAGATCTTTGATTAGTCATAGACTTGTACAAATTTATCTATAAATACCTTGAAAATGTCGAGGCGTGATATGAGAGCTTATGTATGAATAGATAGAAGTCAAGAATGAGGAAGATAGATGTCATGAGACATGTGAAAAGGTAGTTGAGTTTTCTCTCATCACTCAACTATAACTTTCTGAGTAAATGAAGAAATATTGCGCCCGATCTTTTCGTGTCTGCCTCGTCTGTGTTTGATCAATTGTAAAATCCTTTTGAGGATATCTAAGTTGGTAGTTAATGAGTCTGTGACCTGAGTTTCAGAGTCTAATTGCAAACAGGCTAGGAGAATTGTGTGTAGGAACATTCATATGTGTTGAGTGTTCACAGTTCTCTGAAACAGGCGCAATTTTTGATCTTAATCTTTTGATCAGTTCTCACTCCATAGTTTAAAGTTTTGTGCAAGCAAGCACTTAATCTTTAAGTTGGAAGGTGATCTACTCGTGGCTAGAAGCATTTGCTTAAACGGGTTTTGTACTGAGAGAATTGAAGTCAAGAAGTTAGGGGTGTCTAAATCGACTTCTCAGAAGTGCAGATTCAGACATAGGTAACTTGTGAAGTTGATTTCTCAAGTTATACTAAACCTTTTGAAGAACTTTAACTTGGAGGAGGTGCGCAATCTCTAGGCGACACTCCATACAAATTCTCATAGAAAACTTTAAAGATTTGACAAGTCAATGAGAAGAAATTATGCAGCAGACTTTCTGTGTTTTATCTTCTTCACAGAATTTTCAAGTTTTTTGATAATTTGGAGATTGGACCTCTAATTTGGTAAAGGTTTTGACTTACTCTTGGTATAGAGGTGCTCTAATCACAAGAGTAGGTTGTTCTTTTGGAGATTAACACTCTCCATCAGTGGTATCAGAGCAGGAGACATCAAAATCAAGAAAAGGAGGATCCCGACTGCTGCAGATTCAAGAATTTCAACAATTGAAGAGCTAGAAGGTGAAAGTTTGAAGGCAAAGCTTGAGGAGGAGACCATACAACATCAAGAAGGACAAAAGGAGTCTAATTCGAAGTAAAGGTACACATATTGTTCATAAAGGTTGAAGTTTTCAATACACAGGAGGACACAAGATGGGAGATTCTCTTCAGATAGAGAAATTGGATAGGGAAAACTATCTTGCATGGTCAATGAGGATGGAAGCTCATCTTATGAGCAAAGATTTAATAGCCTACATCACAGGTGAAGAGGAGAAGCCAAGTTTCAGAGATCCTAGTGTTCCAACTAGGGAAGAGTTAGCAGATTTGAAGAATTGGATGAAGAAAGATGCTCAAGCTAGGAGCATTATATATATGGCAGTCAATGATTACTTGTTGCCTCATATTCGAGGTCTTGAAAGTGCAACTGATATTTGGAATGCTTTGGAGGAGCATTTCCAGAATACTACAAAGTCAAGGAAGGCATCCTTATGGGCAGAGTTTACAACCTTCAAGAAGAAGGCTTCTCAATCTATTTCAGACTATGTAACAAGGATGAAAGACATTGCAGATGCATTAGGAGCTGTTGATGAAGACATTGAGGAGGATAAATTGGTAAGGCAAATTCTTACAGGCTTAAGAGGTGATGACAAATGGAAGCCATTCATTTTGTCTACAGAGTTATCACTTGATCATTTCACTCCTGATTTAAATCAGTTGCTAGGTCATATGCTAACGTTTGAGCAGGATGTTAAAGGAGATAGTGACAAGAGTGCAGGTCATGCAATGTACTCAAAGGACAAGAAGAAGAATAGCAAAGGAAAGAGCAAATGAAGATGAAGGCACAACTAGTCAAGCCAACTTCCTAAGAGGTAGAGGAGGTGGCAAAGGTAGAGGAAGAGGCAGGAATAACAAAGATGGAGGCAAAGCTTGCTCGATTTGTGGTAAGACAAATCACTTAGCTAATGATTGTTGGCATAATACTCAGAATGATAATGGATATAATCAGAACTATAACTCTAGAGGAAGAGGAGGCAGAAATCAAAGAGGTAATTTCAGAGGCAGAGGTGGTAGGAGTTACTTTGGAAGAAATGCAGGTAGAGGATTCCAAAGTCAACAATACAACAACACCTACTACAATTATGCTTCAGATCAAAAGGAGGATTCAACATTAATAATGAATGCTACTTGTGAAAGTCAGAGTGAAGATCAGAGAGTCTTCTACATTGACTCAGGGTGTAGCAACCACCTGAGTGGTAATATATCTTTGATGACTGATTTGGAGAATAAGGTGTTTAATCATGTTGTTCAAACAGGTGACAACACAAAGCATAATGTGAAGTCAATTGGATCAGTGAAGGCTAAGGATGGTAGTACCTTATTGAGTAAGGTCTTGTATGTTCCTACAATTCCTAAGAATTTGATAAGTGTAGGACAAATTGTTGAAAAGGGATATGAAGTACGGTTCACTAATGATGGAGTATATGTGGAAGACCCTAGTCAAGGGTATAAACAGATTGTTTCAGGGAAGAAAGAAGGAAGACTATTTACATTGAAGATTCAAGGCAATATTGGTCATGCTATGTTCACATATGGAGGACATAAGATCTCTGAGTTAGATCTTTGGCACAAGAGACTTGGACATTTCAATGAAAGAGGTATTAAAGACATTATTAATAATGGTTCAGTGCTTGGATTGCCTAATGTTGCAGGACAACATATGACATACAGATGTGAGGCATGTCAATTAGGTAAGGCTCATAAGAATTCTTACTCCAAGCATGGTTTTATGTACTCAGAGAAGCTTGAATTGGTACACACAGATGTGTGGGGGCCATCAAAGGATTTCAGTATAAATGGGTCAAGGTATTATGTGATTTATGTTGATGATGCTACTTGATGGATCACTATTTATGTGATTAAAGATAAGTCAGAAGTGTTTAATACATTTAAACACTATCATGTATATGCAGAAAGAATTACAGGACACAAGTTGAAAAGACTAAGGTCAGATGGAGGGGGAGAGTATTTCTCTAATGAGTTCAGTGATTATTTGTGGAATGCAGGTATAAAAAGGGAAGTTACTTGCAGGTACTCTCCTCAACAAAATGGTGTAGCAGAAAGGAGAAATAGAACACTTGTTGAGTTTGCAAGATCCATGATGAAGGAGAAAAATTGCCCTAATTATTTGTGGGCTGAGGCTGTAAATACAGCTACTTATCTGGTTAATAGATTACCATGTAAAGCCTTGCAGGGTATGACACCATATGAGGCTTGGTGGGGTAAGAGACCTACCTTGGATCATTGCAGAGTTTTTGGATGTGTGGCATATGCTTATGTGCCATCACAATTAAGGCACAAGTTGGAGCCTAAAGCTGAAAAATATGTTTTCATTGGTTATGATGACAAGCAAATGGGCTATAGATTGTGGAGTCCATCTACAAAGCAATTCATGGTTTCTAAAGATGTGACATTTGATGAGCAGAGCACTTGGTATGCAGGAACAATTAATATCAATACAGGTAATGAAGAAGAAGTGAGCCAAAGGAAAGGTAAATCAAAGGTTCAAATATTTGATGAACAAGAGAATAATGAAGTGCAGATTGAAGTGGAAGAAATACCAAGATTTGATCCTGAATATGAAGAACCAGAAACCTCAAGAAGTGGAGAGCTTAGGAGGTCTACAAGGAACAGATGGCAACCTACAAGGTATAGCTATGATACTTCATTTTTGGCCACAAAAGATTATGCTTATATGATGAATACAGATGAAGACCCTTCTACATATGAAGAGGCAAGAGGTAAGGAAAAATGGGAGAAAGCTATGCACGAAGAATATGATGCATTGATGGAGAATCAAACATGGGATTTGGTTCCAAAACCAAATAGTCAGAAAATCATTGGATGCAAATGGGTTTACAAAACCAAGAGGTTTGCAGATGGAAGTGTGTCTAGATACAAAGCTAGACTTGTTGTCAAAGGGTTTGCTCAGACTTATGGTGTTGACTATGATGAGACTTATAGTCCTGTGGCAAAGATGACAACCATCAGGACACTTATAGCTATTGCTGCATGTAAAGGTTGGAAGTTATGTCAACTTGATGTGAAAAATGCTTTTCTGAATGGTTATATTTCAGATGATGTGTTCATGGAGCAACCTCAAGGGTTCAAAGATAAAAGGTATCCAGATCATGTGTGCAAGCTCAAGAGAGCTTTGTATGGCTTGAAGCAGGCCCCAAGGGCATGGAACTATAGACTTGTAAAGTTCTTGAAAGAACTTGGATTTCAGGTGTCTAAGGCAGATAGTAGCTTGCTTGTCAAAGCAAGTGATAATGGTTTCATATACATGTGCATATATGTTGATGATATAATCCTTACAGGTACAGATGAAGAAGGAATACAAAGACTCAAGAAGCAGATGGAAAAGGAATTCAAAATAAGTGACTTGGGAGACTTGTCATACTTCTTGGGCATGGAGATTACATATACTCAACATGGAGTATTTGTGACCCAAGAAAGGTATTTGAAGAACTTGTTAATCAAGTTTAAAATGGATGATTGCAGGGTAGCACCTACACCAATGGAGGTGAATCACAAATTGAGTAAGTTTGGTGGTGAAGAGTTCAAGGACATGAGACAATATCAGAGTCTGATTGGTAGTCTTATCTATGCTACTTTAACTAGACCTGATTTATCATATGCAGTAGGGGTTTTGTCTCAATTCATGCATTGTCCTAGGAAAGAGCATTGGATTGCAGGTCAAAGAGTGTTGAGGTACATTAAGGGTACACTCAATGAAGGTTTGTATTATGGGTTTACCTCAGATACAAATATCAAAATCTATAGTGATGCAGATTGGGCAGGTAATCCAGATGATAGAAGATCTACTTTTGGATACATGTGTTATGTGGGAAATAAACTTATCTCATGGTGTTCCAAGAAGCAACATACAGTTGCTTTGTCTTCTACAGAAGCAGAATACAAAGGCATGGTTGAAGCTGCAAAGGAAGTGATTTGGCTCAAGACCTTAATGAAGAGTCTTGACATTGTGCATGGGATACCAATTATATTTGGAGATAACATGAGTTCATTGTATTTAGCTGCTAATCCTGTTTTTCATGCCAGGACCAAACACATTGAGATACAGTATCACTTTCTAAGAGAGAAAGTGATGGACAAGGAGATTGAAGTCATACATACTTCAACTAAAGATCAAATAGCTGATATGCTTACAAAGAGCTTGGATGGACCAAAGTTACAGAAGTTTAAGGATATGGCAGGTATAAAGAAGAAAGGAGAAACCTCAATTGATGATTGAGGGGGAGCTGTTGGTGCAGATCAATCACCAATTGAATATTTGAAGACTAAAGAATGAAGGATGAGATCAATTCTTGAAGCTTGAAAGGAAGATAGATTCAGAGTATGTGGGAATGTACACATATGTACATAGTTCACTTAGATCTTTGATTAGTCATAGACTTGTACAAATTTATCTATAAATACCTTGAAAATGTCGAGGCGTGATATGAGAGCTTATGTATGAATAGATAGAAGTCAAGAATGAGGAAGATAGATGTCATGAGACATGTGAAAAGGTAGTTGAGTTTTCTCTCATCACTCAACTATAACTTTCTGAGTAAATGAAGAAATATTGCGCCCGATCTTTTCGTGTCTGCCTCGTCTGTGTTTGATCAATTGTAAAATCCTTTTGAGGATATCTAAGTTGGTAGTTAATGAGTCTGTGACCTGAGTTTCAGAGTCTAATTGCAAACAGGCTAGGAGAATTGTGTGTAGGAACATTCATATGTGTTGAGTGTTCACAGTTCTCTGAAACAGGCGCAATTTTCGATCTTAATCTTTTGATCAGTTCTCACTCCATATTTTAAAGTTTTGTGCAAGCAAGAACTTAATCTTTAAGTTGGAAGGTGACCTACTCGTGGCTAGAAGCATTTGCTTAAACGGGTTTTGTACTGAGAGAATTGAAGTCAAGAAGTTAGGGGTGTCTAAATCGACTTCTCAGAAGTGCAGATTCAGACATAGGTAACTTGTGAAGTTGATTTCTCAAGTTATACTAAACCTTTTGAAGAACTTTAACTTGGAGGAGGTGCGCAATCTCTAGGCGACACTCCATACAAATTCTCATAGAAAACTTTAAAGATTTGATAAGTCAATGAGAAGAAATTATGCAGCAGACTTTCTGTGTTTTATCTTCTTCACAGAATTTTCAAGTTTTTTGATAATTTGGAGATTGGACCTCTAATTTGGTAAAGATTTTGACTTACTCTTGGTATAGAGGTGCTCTAATCACAAGAGTAGGTTGTTCTTTTGGAGATTAACACTCTCCATCATTGTATTACACCTTCAGCTCTGATACCACTGTTGGAGACCTCTTAATATCCAAAGGTTTGATCTATACTGATCTAAGAACACTTCTATATCAGTTATGGATCAAACTTTGCACAAAACTTTCATTAACACTTCTCTGAGTGAAGAAATTCCTTCTTTAGAAAATCTGCTTCAGAAATGGACTTCATTATCTGCACATATCTTCAGATTTCTTCAAATCAATGATACACATATCACCACTACCTTTGGGCAATCATATCAACCATTAGTTCTTCAAAAGAATCATTAAAACTTTAATTTGATCCTTAAGATCAAAAGTATGTCAGAAACTGTCTTCCTGAACTAGCGACTTTGACATAGGTAACTTCTAAGGTTGATTTCTCACAACACAGATCCCGTTTTGCTAAATACTTTTAGCCATAGCTTCCTTACCTTCTAACTTAGATTTTGAATGCTCACTCATCAAAAACTTTACACTGTGCATTGAGATCTAAGCAAATCATTGACATGAAAAAGTGTGCGACTCTGAGAGATCATTTGCAGACTTTACATACACATGTTCCTATTGATCATACTCGTAGCAAAAGAGGAATTAGACCATGAAACTTTGAACATAGATTCATTAGCTTCTAGATTAGATGTGTACAAAAGGAATTCTGATCCACATGATCAGACTGAGAGAAATCTACGAAATACCCATCGCTATTATCTGAAGATGACTCTCTACACATCTACCTCAATGAAACTTTGCTTCTAATGACTCTCACATGTATTTCTTTACATCATTGACTTATATAAATATGGTTCTAGACTTATCCCGCATCTATTACATTACTCCTTATCATCCTAAGGATTATCTATACTCAAATTACAAGCATTTCCAACTATAATGTACATATGTATACAAGCTTCACTTCTGAGATCTCTTCACTTCCTCAAGTGTCTTCTTGCACTTCAATCTGAGCATAAGCTTGCTTCAAGCTCTTTGTAATCACCAATTTGTGATTGGTTTGTTCCAACATTGATTATGCCTTGAATGAATGAATGTCTTCGAGACAAATCTACCTTTCATTTTCACCTTCACCACAATGTCATTTGGTCTTAGTTTGCCATAGCGTTTACCTATGTATGGGGCGTAGCATTTACGTTGAGTTTTCTATCTACGTTTACGTTCCCTGTTAGTTTTCTATCACCCCCAAAGCCCCTAATCGATTAAGCTAATTCGTTGTAGCCTTTAGGTGTAGCTAATACGCGTGAACGAACCCTTTAAGTTAAGCTATTACGTTGTAGCCTTAGTTTTCTTTAGCCCGATAGGCCCGATTAGGGTTAAGCTAATACCTATGGACTAGTAGGAGTGAAGCTATTACGTTTACAACACGTATTACCTCCTACCATATGTAAACGTTTCAGCGAAAATCGGTAAACGATTAAGCTAATCGCTTAAGCAAGACCAACATGGTGTAACTGTAGCAAGACAAGACCTTAATGGTGTAGTTGTAGCCTACGTGGTGTAGCTATAGCCTTTATGGTTGTTTTTACGATAGGTAAACGGGTAAAACCTTAACGGTAAACTTTAGGCGCATTCCAAGACAAGACCTAACGGGCTAAAGTCGGGGTTTGGGGCTAAAGAAAACCAAAACCATTACGGGATTAAGTTGACCGTATAGGGAATGGTATTAGCTTACCCATTTAGGTTTTGTAAACGCTTAAGCCTAAACGGTTAAGCTATTACCATGTAGGCTTAAGCTAATACCATGTAGGCTTAAACTTTGACCTTAATGGTCTTGTTTTACGCGCTTAGTCTTCGCGGCACCTTAATGGTTAATTAAGCTAATACCTTTTAGGCTACAGCGTTTAGCTTAAGGGAATGTGCTAAAGAAAACTCTTTAGCCTCATTTTCCGATTTTATCTCAGAAGTGATCTTTATGTATGGATTTACCTTTAGAGTTGAAAAAGCATACAGCCCTAATATCTGCAGTAATTGTTGCTTTGGCGGGGCCACCTGAGAATGTATAATGAAACCATACACCCGGTTATTCCAACAGAAAGAACACTGGTGGAATGACGAACATAGTGCTTTGATTGACGAATTCGTAAGACGTAAAGAGCATATGCCAAAACTCTTTGACTGACGACCGCGCCTACTTTTCTGCTATGTGGGTGGGTTCAAATGGGGATTGAACGGGTCTTACACCCCATTTGCAATAACGAGAGTGACCGTGTCTTGTTTGAAGATGACTTTCATCGCCTGATAAGACACGGGGAATCTATTATGAATAGACTTTGGTTGAATGAAAAAAAGCTCTAAATTCATTAATTAATTTTCTGCAATAGAATGTCACCTTCTACAGTGTACGTATGCCTTAGACGGGATCTCTTCTTATTATAGGAAAGAGCTCTCTCTGGGTATACAGTGGTTAGACCTCAATGTCTGCCTAGGTTACGCGAAAATGTAGAAAAACAGAGTAAATAGTAAATGGTGCAGTCTTTTGACAGAAATCGATGGTTTTGTTTTAGTATATGGAGAAGGGCTCCGCCCATCACCATTGTTGGCATCATTCGACACTTTAGAGGTGTAATACAGTGAACACTAGGTATCGTCCCCCCGAGCGAGACCCCCCGGAGGTATGGCTGAGCGGTTTAAGGCATCGGTCTGCTAAATCAACATACAAGACATTGTATCATGGGTTTGAATCCCATTTCCTCCTAATCGCCTAGCCCTAATCATTACCAACCTTTAGGCGGTGGGCAAATCAAGTTATTCAATCAATCTGCGGGGTTGGTTCCTCACATGGCTTTCTCTTCTTAGGGGCGGCTTTCAGTCTAATGTTATTCTTCAGCATGTGCTATGCAAGCGAAAACAAACAGTCAATGCGGAACTTATCTTCTTGAATCTATAGTTTGGTTTGGGAGAAGAAATTGAAAGTCCTGCTTGATGTTCGCTCGCAGCTAACTTCCCCTCTGATTCTTATACAGGGACGTGTCGTGGGAGTAACTCATTCCCAAATGGGTTAAGCCACAACATGGGCATTCCTTGCCGTGGGCGGCGTTCTCTGAAGACGTAGCATTCATTGACAAAGACCATTACCTTTGGCTGGCATCTTTCCCGTTGATTATCGATGGCTCATGATCCCGCGGGTGGGGGTTTGGGATGGATGGATGTCTAAGCGGTTTAAAGAGTCGGTCTTGAAAACCGAGGTATTCGAAAAAATATCGGGGGTTTGAATCCCTCTCCATCCGCCAAACAGCTCTCTTTTACATACATCTCTTCACATGTACCTGCGAGTAGCATTTAAGAGTGTAATGCCCCGATTTACTTACTCTCAGATATATATCTCCACACGGGGGCAGAATCAAGCGTTTGTATTCTTAGCCTTAAAGGAGGACAAGCATTTGTGGCATATGGTTCTTGTCCTGCGATACCAGGACTACAGGGTTTCCCTCTACATATCTGAAAGGGGAGCTAAACGGCTAGCCCTACTAAACGAAGTTTTTTGGGGGTAGGCTGTCTCCCGTAAACTCCGAGTCTGTTGGGCGAGTCCAAGCGTATACATAGACCTTCGTCTGGCACCGGCATGGAGAGAGTACTACGGAATGCCCCTAGATTGATATGGATCTCCCCCATAGAGGTGCTTAGCAAGCTAATACGTGTTGTAAACGTAGTTAGTTCACCGGGTGAAAACAACACGTATTAGCTTGAACGTGCTAATACCGTTAGGTTAAGCTAATACCTTATGGAGCTAAAGAAAACCGTAATGGTAAACGAGCGATAGAAAACTAACAATGAACGTAAACGTAAACGGTATTAGCTTAACCATTGGTTTACGTTTACAACACGATGAACCGTTTACCTTAACAGGAAACTAATATCGAAAACAACACTATAGTAGTTGAACGTTTACCTAATGGTAAACTAACCGCATAGCACCATAGGCATGCTTAGTTGACCCGTTAGGCGCTATGCGAAGACCAGTAAGGTCTTGCGCTAAAGAAAACCGCAAAGGGAATGCGCCAAAGAAAGTTTCCCACCTTATGGTAGGGAAAGCGCTAAAGAAAACGTTTACCTAACCGGTAAACTCCAGCCCGGGAAACTTTAGCTCGAAAATGTTTACCGTTAGGAGCTAAAGTTTCTCGTTTACCCAATAGGGGCTCCGCGGCGTCGTCGATTAGGGAATCGTTTTCTTTACGTGTTGACCAATAGGTATTAGCTTCGCTCCAATAAGGTGCTTAGTTTACAGTTTTGCGCTAAAGAAACCCTATTGGTTTTGAGCTAAAGTTTTCTTTCTTTATAACGCACAAAACTAAGCGCGTAAAACCTTTACGATATTAGCTTTAGCCTTAACGGTAAAGCAAAAACGGCACCTTAAAATAAGGGGCGAAGCTAAGTGCAAGACCAACATGGTTAAGCTTTAGCCTTATGGCTTAAGCGTTTTCTAACCTTTAAGGGTATTAGCTAAGCACAAAACCTTAAAGGGGTGAAGCTATTACCATAAAGGGAATAAAGTAAACACTTAAGCAAAACCAATAGGTGGCGCGCATTCGCTGTAGCTTCACCTTAATGGTCTTCCCTTTGGGTAATGGTCTTCCCTCTGGCCCTTTAGGTTTTCTTTAGCGCGTTAGTTTCCGTTTCCGTTTCCGTTTCCCTATTGGTTCTTTAGTTTCTTAGGGAAACGGAAACGTTGTAGCCTTATGGAGCTTAGCTTCACCCCTTTACGGCATTTTCTTTAGCACCTAAAGGAGCTAACGCTTCGCCCATAAGGTAAACATTTTCTTTAGCACCTTTTAGCTGAAGCTAATACCTATATCTAAAGGTAAACGCTACACCTAAAGTAAAGGTGTGTAGCAAGGTGCCATGTTGGTCTTGCTATAGTGTTTTCTTTAGCACCTATTGGAGCTTAGCTTCGCCCCATAAGGTAAACATTTTCTTTAGCGGGAAACTTTAGCGTAAAACAAGACAAGACCATTCTGGTCAAAGCTTCGGGTAATGGTCTTCCCATCGGCTGGCCCTTTAAGGGTATTAGCTAAGCGCTTTCTCTAAAGAGAAACTTTAGCGTAAAACCAATAGGTGCTAAAGTGTTCGTTTCCCTTAAGGTGCTTTAGTTTCTTAGGGAAATCGAAACTTTAGCACAAGACAAGACCATTCAGGTCAAACCTTCTTGACTGAATGGTCTCTTTAGCGCAAGACAAGACCATTCAGGTCTTCCCTTCGGGTAATGGTCTTCCCTCCGGGTGGGCCTTAAGGTGCTAAAGTTTCCTATTGGTGCTTTAGTTTCTTAGGGAAACGAAAACGGTTTTGGCTAAAGTTGTTTGGGGTTAAAGAAAACAAAACCTAAACGTAGAAGCTAATACCTATTGGGGTGAAGCTACACCATGTTGGTCTTGCTACAGCTCGCTTAACTTTTAGGTTTTGGTTTTCTTTACTTTCTCTTTAGAGAAACTTTAGAAAACCTTTAGGTTAAGCGTTTACCATTCCCTTTACGGTACCCGAAAACCTAAAAGTAAGCGTTTACCATTCCCTTTACGGTCAACTTTAGCCCGGCACTAAAGAAAACTGGGTCTTGCGCTAAAGTTTTCGCTGTAGATTCCAAGACCATAATGGTCAAACCTCCGGGCCTACATGGTTAAGCATAGTGCCCAAACCCTTTAGGTTTTCTTTAGCCGTTTCCCTAAAAGGTCCTAAAGACCTAACCGGTCGCTTAAGGACTCCCTTCATGGTCTTCCCTCATTTACTTTAGGTTTTCTTTAGCGCCATTGTTGTTTTGTCAGAAGAAAACCAAACAGAATGCTAACTACTTGAACTGATAACTTATCGGTAAGTAAGTAAATTAAGTGCTAAAGAATGCATAGCGCTTTCCCTACCCAGTTTCCCTAATCGATTAAGCATTTACCTTTAGGTTTTTGTTAGTTTACCATGTTTGCTTCGATGAACCCATAAGTAAACGTTTTCGGGCCTATTGGTTTTGCGCTAAAGTGTAACAGGTGCTAAAGTTGACTAAGTTGTAAACGGAAAACATGTAGCATTAAGTAAACGGTATTAGCATAGCACCTAAAGGTATACATGTTCCCTTCGGGTAAAATCTTTTCGGAGCTAAGCTTCACCCCATAAGGCGCTAAAGTTTCCTATTGGTGCTAAAGAAAACCTTTAGGGAAACGGTTTCGGAAACATTTTCTTTAGCGCATTCCAAGACCTTAATGGTCTTCCCTCCTTGCCCTTTACGGTGCTAAAGAAAACGTTGTAGCAAGACAAGACCATAATGGTCAAACCTTCTACATGGTCTTCCCTCCTTGCCCTTTATGGTTTTCTTTAGTCAAGGCTTAAGCGTTTTCTTTACTTTCTCTTTAGAGAAACTTTAGCATAAAACAAGACAAGACCAACACTTCTAAAGAAAACTTCATGGTAATAGCCTCGCCCCTTCACCTTAATGGCTTTGCCCCTTCGGAGCTAACCGGTCTTCTTTAGCGCCGGTTTTCTTTAGCGCCAGCAGCGATTTTACGAAAGACTAAGCGCGTAAAACAAGACAAGACAAGACCATTTTTAGTGCAAGACCTTAATGGTCTCGCTGCGTGCGTGGTCTTCCCTTCTTTACTTTACGGTCTTTGCTTAAGCAAGACAAGACCTACATGGTCTCTTTAGCGCAAGACAAGACCATTTTGGTCAAAGCTTCGGGTAATGGTCTTCCCTCCGTCCGGGCCTCAATGGTCTTCCCTCCGGGTGGCCCTTTAGGTATTAGCTTAAGCAAGACAAGACCTTAATGGTCTTCCCTCCGGGCCAACATGGTCTTCCCTCGGGTCCTTTGAAACGAATTATGTGTCGTAGCGTAGGTTTCATGGTCTTGAGCTTTCTTCACCAGCAGCAGAAACAGCCACTAATATGAGTTTTCATTAGCGTTACAATCAACTTAAAAACACTTCACGATGACCCAAGCCAATTTGCTCTTATCATCAACCCTGAAAGTGATCAAAAGTCATCTATCTGCAATAAAGGAGATGGATGACTTGGAACTAAACTTTGTAGTGTCTAGAACTACTAGAGTTCACCTGGAAAGAACAATTCTTGATTTCAGGAAAGCCAACGGAACAATTGATTTTCATCAGCTTGAAGAAAAGCTTCCTCTGGGACATTTTGGTTTAGAACTTCTAGAAGGTTGGGGCGATTTCTTATTTCACCTAGCCCTCCCTCTCATGACGGGTCTGGGAGCGGGTGCAATGACACCTGAAATGCTGGAGATCACTACGAAACCATTGCTACTGCTTTTAAGGGTCCTAATACTCAATTCGGCTTCGGAGGCTGATGACTCCATTCGTCCATTCGCTTTTAGAGACCAGGAGCTGTATAATATACTAATGCTTATGCCAAAATTAAGACATGGTGGCCAAAGGCTCTTCACACAGATGATTGGCCGTATTCACACCTTAACGACATGGACCCCTGATGAGTCGGAATGAAACTTAATAGAATCACTATGTTGAGAAACTTTAATCTTTGGATACGGGCTCCACCTTCCAACCTTTACGACGTTTAGGATTTGACAGAGAAAAAAGCCTGGGATGGATGAATGGTGCAATATTGCTTAGCAAGCGTTAGGCTTGGTATCAAATATATGTATGGAAAAACAGAATAGTAAATGGTGCAGTCTCTTGACTGAATGAAATCGATGGTTTTGTTTTAGTATATGGAGAAGGGCTCCGCCCATCGCCATTGTTGCTTTAGAGGTGTAATAGGTGATGTCATGGATACAAAGGAAACCATCATAAACCTCAAATTCCATGTGACTTTACATATATCATGATTGGTTCAGAGTTTGGAGAAATTAATGCTTCCATTGGCATCCGGAACATGCCAAAGCCCCAAGATCGACTGTCTATTTGCTGAATTCTGACACCCCGAGGTCTTGTTTCCAATTGATGACATCATCAATTCGTAACCACCCTTGGAAAAACTATATAAGGAGGGGTTGGCCACATTCATAATCTTGCCAATGCCAGTCTTGGGAGGTCAAGAGGTCGTGATCACCAAGTAAGTACTTTCAAGTTCTAGTTCAAGTTCTAGTCTTGTCTCTTGTTCTAGTCTTGTCTAGTCTAGTTCTTGGACATCCTTTCTTGTCCTGTTGTCATCTCATAGTATGAGATCCGTTCTAGTTATTTCTTGTATCTAGTTCATATCCTTGAAGGGAATTCTTGTAATCTAGAGATCTTGTTTCATACTTATGATCCCAGGTTGTGGGATCTCGTGTATCATCTCTAGTAGAGTTGTTCATACCTATTGGTCCCGGGTTGTGGGACGTCTTGTATCAGATCCATCTTCTTGTATTATTTTCCCTATGTGGGTGTTCTTGTAATCATAAGTGTATTTCCTAAATCTTGTCTATTGAAGTCAAAGAGCGCAATCTAGTGCTCCCCTGACACTCCCTTGATGTTAACTCTCAGGAGTATATTGATTACTCTTTGAGATGGTGTAAGGAGAGATATCTTGAACCTAGGAACTCTCTTGCTGTATCAAAAGAGTTTTGGAGTGAGAATATGGTCAAGAACAATAAACATATGATTTCTCTCATGAAGAAAAGGAAAATTAGGGATTTTGTCCCTATGATTAAAAAAAGGGAAGGTGGTTTCACCATGAACATTGAGGAGACTTCACAAGAGGCCAAAAGCTTCTTTATGGATGTTTTCTCTGTGTCTCCCAAGTGGGGGGAGGAAATCCAGAGGGCTAGAGCCACCATTGTCATGAAAAGGAAACAAATGATTCCTCAGATCCTGGTTCCCATCTTGGACCTGCCACTCACTATCGGTGAGATCAAAGAAACCATCAATAAATTGAAACCCTGTAAGTCTCTTGGTTTGGATGGTTTACCTAATGATTTCTTTTTTATCTTAAGAGATTTTCTCACTCCTTACATTCTCTTGATATGGGAAGAGGTTTCTAGTAAGGGATTTCTCCCTTGCCACATTAACACTGGGATTATAAGACTTATTCATAAGAGAGGGCCCAAAGAAGACCTTAATAGCTAGAGGCCTATTACCTGCTTCAACACTATATACAAATTTTTTGCTTCCACTTTGGCTAGAAGGCTTAGCCCTATGATGTCTCACTTCATTCTTCTTGAACAAGGGGTTTTATCAAAGGTAAATTCATCCTAGATGCTATCACCTCGCTTTGGGAGGGCATGGATTTTGCTAATGAATCTGGGCAAGATTTCTACTTTTTCAAAATTGATTTTGATAAGGCTTATGATAGGATTGAGTGGGACTTCATTTTACAGTCTTTGCATGATATGGGGTTGGGTAGAAGGTTTATCAAGTATGTAAGTACTCTTTTTGGGAATGCCTACTCTAGGGTTTCTATTAATGGGCACATTTATGAACCCTTCAAGTTGGTCAGATCCATAATGCAAGGTTGTCCTCTTGCTCCCCTCCTGTTTGCCATAGCTAGTGATGCTTTGGGTTGGTTAGTCAAGGATGCTATTTCTGTAGGTCTTATTAAAGGTATTAACATCCCTAACTCCCCCTCCCCTTTGTGCTTGCAAATGTTTGCTGATGATACTAATGCAATTCTGAATGCTGATGTCAATTCTCTTATTAAGTTTCTGGATTGTCTTGATATTTCTACCTGGCCAGTGGTTCTAAAGTTAATCATTTCAAAACTAGTTTTAAAGCTTCTAACAATTTGATTCCTGAAATTATTGTCAATCTTGGTTGTTGTCTTATAAAAGATGGTGAGATTTTTAGACTCCTAGGGATTCCTATGGGGTTTAATGTTTCCTTTGCTCAGAAATGGGATTTGGGTTTATGAAAAGTTCAAAAAGAGTGTGGCTCTATGGTTTGATGCTAATAGATCCCTCCCCCATAGAACTTTTATTCTTAATCATTTATTGCTTCCTAAACTTGTTTATTTTCTTTCATGCTTGTCTCCCTCCAAAAAGCAGCTGGGGTAGGTAATTACTCTAGCTAAAAGATTTTTATGGGGTGGCTCAGCTAACATTAAAAAATTTACGAAAGTGTCTTGGGAAACTTGTTGTCTCCCTAAGGATCAAGGTGGTCTTGGAATTATGTGTCCTATGAAAATGGCTGACAACTTGGCTGCTAAGTGGATTTTTAGAAGCATTGGTTCAAATGAGATTTGGTCTCTTTTGCTCCACAGGAATGTTTCAAAATTTTACCTTATTGATTACAGGTCCTGGTCTAACATTAGGTTGTGGGATGTCATTTCTTGCCCTCACCCCATTTCCCCTATTGGGAGTCCTCTTGTTTGCAGGTTCGGGAAGGCTTGGTTTAAAGCTAAAGCTACTTTTATCCCTCCTAGCAAAATAAGGACTTTTTTTTAATTTTATCTACAAGAGTCTCCTTGGCTGGGATGGCTGGCTCACTAGAATAATTGCAACATAGCTATCAGAGAGCATAAATGTCACAAGCTCTTCTTCCAATCTTGGAGAGACTTTATGATAAATGGAGAAGTTATGGATGACCATATCCTCTCTAATGTGACTAATAATTCTCTGTCTTGCTTGCAGGTGTTGTTGCATCACAAGCAGTGCTTGAAGACCAGCAAAAACTCTGTACTTGGAAGGATCTCAAGCTTTGTAATATTGCTGAATATATCTACAGAAAATTCAAAAGTTCTAAAGGTTTTGTGGATGTCATCATTCCTAAGCTGAACAGAAAATGGAGTGTTTGATGGTCCCCCCATCAATTGTCTTACAGATTTAAATCTCTGTGGGCTTAGCCTGACCGCAGCAAGCATTCTTTTCTCCAATGGCTGATCATACATCAAGGATTGTGGGTAGGCCCCAGAGTAAGGAAAATTTTTATTGCTGGAGGAAAATGTGCATTTTGTGGCAAGAGGGAGGATGTTATTCACCTGTTTTTTTAATGTGACCATGCTAAATACTATTGGACTCCTATTGAAAAGTATCTCCAAAATATTAAGGCTCCCAAACTTCAAGTGTTGGATGTCATGCTTGGGTGTTGCAAGAATTTGGACCTGTTGCTGTGGAATACCTAGAGAGGCCATATGGTTAAGCAGGAACAACAAGGTTTTTGGCCATGGGAGACAGAACTTTCTCATTTCCCTCCCCATTACTTTGAGAAATGTGGCCATGAAATATATAAAAAGTATAGTCATGCCCTCTGTGCATGAACTCCACTATATGATGTATAATTGTAAGTACACCATATGGAAATCTCTGTTAGCTCAAGTGTACTCCCAACACAGATTTGCTATGCTGTCTCCACTGTAAGTCTTTTGCTGTGAGGTGCTCTTACCCTTTGCATTGATGTAATTTTCCTCCTTTAATACTTATTTTCCTTTTCTATATATATATATATATATATTTTTTTTTTTTTTTTTTTTTTTTTTTTTTTACTGCCACATTCTTTGCCGACATCTTTCAGGCTGCTCTGGGTCTCCTGAGACTGGGGTTCGTCATCAATTTCCTATCTCATGCTGCAATTATCGGTTTCATGGTCAGTGTCACCATCACCATAGCACTTCAACATCTCAAGGGGATGCTTGGGATATCTACAGCCTCTTTCACGAGGAAAATAGACATAGTGTTAGTGCTCATATTTGTATTCCAACACATTGATGAGTGTCCCTCTCTCTCTCGTGCTAGTTTCTGCTCTGAAGTAGCCTGAACAGGCGATCATCAACAGGGAGGCCTCTATACACATCGGATGAACAGAGTACCTTGTCAGTTATGCGATCCCTCTAACAAGTCACTGGAATGAAAGCTTGTGAATAGGCAATCGGATCATGCTTCAAGCTTTCTGATTAGCTATTGTTGTGCCATTACACCTGCTCTACAAAATGAGCATTTCTTGTACTTAGTTCTTGGTACCAGTTTGAAGGTCAGAAGCTTCTATGTTTCATACTTATCAAGGCTTCTAAACACTCCTCGAAACAGTCCAGCATCCTCGGGATTAGTTGGATGCTCACGAAGATCAGGCACAAGTTGCTTGAGATCCCATGAGAGAAAGGACAAGATTAGGGAGGACACTGATGGTGTGAAGAAGCATCAACACTTTAGACATGGCACAGTGGCTCTGAGGGAGATACGTAAGTATCAAAAGAGCACGAGCAAGCTAGTTACCTTCTAGAGGCCTATCAGTCAAGCCGATCAGAGATAGATGTGTTTAAGAAGTTCTGAGGGCATATTAGACATCCTCAAAGAGGGAGGTACATATTCTAATTGTTGTAATGAAGAAATCAACAGCAGTGAAGTATCGTTGCTATCAGTTATACTCACACTTTGACAGAGATGATGAAGTGATAGAGACTTGAAAAGCCTCACATTAATCCATAAAAATAAAAGAATAGCAAATAATGTGTATAAACACTTTAAAGATGTGAGATGAGTGTCTCCTGACGAATACCACACATAAAAATGCTCAAGAATGTTGATAACCAATACAACATGTGAGATGCATTAGAATTGCTTCAAATGATATTGATAGACTATGATGAACATTCACAAATCGAAGAGCAAGGGTGGGAGGGAGGAAAAAATGGGGTATGAGGGTGGGAGAATGATGAAGAAGAAGTGTGGGAGGGTGGGTAAATGGGCAAAATGAAGCCCCAAAGAGAAAAATGATGGTGAAACGCTCCTCCAAATGAGTGGAGAGCAACACCGCCAGACTCAAGCACCACCACCACCGAAATGATCACCAAATCCACCACCAAGACCTCCATGTATTGCTCTGATACCATGTAGAGAGTACATGCACGAAAGCAAAATGAAGAGAAGAGTGTATTCACAAAAGAAAAAGTGTGAGAGACTTAAAGTGAGTAGACCAAGAAATGGGTAAACACATGGATTAGAAATGAGCTTGCCACAAGCATGGAGTGGGCTCCTCAAGCTTCTAACCGAATACAAATGGGGGGAGAGGCCCTCCTTATATGGATTTGGGATGGGCTCTCCAAAGTACATCTCATGTGGGATAATTCCCCTCAAAGGAGAATGAATACAATGGTAGAAGCAAATGGCAAGGCACCCAAATACAAAGGTTATAATATAAAATGGAAATGGAATGGAAATTAAATAGAAATAGAGTGACTCTAAGATACAAAAGGGAAATGCACTCTCATATTCTCAACAGAATTAAAGAGTTAATGTTTCTTATGCACATTCCTAGTTTGCTTTCCATAGTCATAATGCTCACAAAATGAAAAATCAGAGAAACATAACACAATTAAGTAGCTAGAATGAGAAAGATTTTTCATTCCATTATAAGATATATGGCCCAAACAGCCATGCCAAATACAAGACAAAGGTTGTTAAGTAACAGCTAACAAGTGTTTTTTTTATATACAAATAAAGGATAAAGTGAGCAAACCTTAGTTCCTTTTGCAATAACCATATTTCCCTTTGATATGCAAAAGGATTGACCATAGAAAACCACTTTATAGCTAAGGTCATCAAAATAAACAACTCATATCAAAGTGCATGATAATTGAGGCACATGGTGTACATTATGCATAGTAAATTTTGAACCATCACTGAACTTCACAACCACATCTCCAATCCCAAAGACGTCACACTAGTAAAAATCACCAAGTCTCATAGTACCAAGAAACTTTGTTGCATAAGTAGAGAACCATTCTCTATGTGGTGTCATGCGGAAAGAATCGCCACAATCTAGCATTCATGTGTGGGAAATAGAATCAGCCATAAGAGCCTCACTAGGCACAATACTGTCAAGTGTCAGTACATTAGCATGATCAAAAATAGCATCGATTTCTTTTGTCTTCACTATCAAAGCAGATGGTGCAGATAACTGTTTTATATGCCCAACAACATTTTTTCCCTTACCTTTAGCATTCTTTAACACATAGCAATCTTTCATCATATGTGCTTTCTTATGAAAATAATGGCACTCAATATCCCTCTTCCTTGATTTACTTCTACTCTTATTCCATTTGCCATTCTTTTCCTTGTTCTTGCTCTTGCAACGTTGCTGATTCTTTCCCTCATAAGAATCACAAGCACTATATGCATCCCCACTCTCAGTGCCAATCATGGACCTTCTACAGATCTCCTCACTCAAGAATGCTATTTTATCCTTCATGTGAAGGTCACATAACTTTCTTATCAAATACACTTTATTTGATACCATTTCTTTTTCATATGTATTGCATAACTTCTTTCAAAGCTCCTCTACACTTTCACAATCCAATATTGTAAAGTAAACACTATCTTTCAGGTGCAATCAAATGGTAGACCTAGCCATTTCATCCAACTCATCCAATCATCATCATCCATATCAAAAGTATTCTTTGAGATTCCATTTACATTGGAGTCAGTGATTCACTGTGGAGGTTTACATTCCAATACTCATATTTTTATGAGTTTTCTACATTGTTCATATGCTCATTTTGCCGAGGAGACTAGCAAAATTTTTTCAGATCTTAGATTCACAAGTATGCAGTGGTTGACTTTACTCCTTGAGAAACTTATTGGTGTGAGCACATACATTCTCACATAGTGCCTTTGGTTGGTTATTTCTACTCATTGATCCTTTTTTTAGCCTTATTAGTGTTTGGAGTATTCCAGCTCCATTACCAATCTAGTCAGTTCTTTATCATCATGGCATCACAGATCTCATACATGTCTAGTGGATCAGGGTCTAGTGCCAATGTTCTCAAGCGAATCTATAACTTGTAGGGCAAAGACCATTTCAAGTTTTAAAGATTTGATGGTATAAAGTTCTTTCTATGGAAGAAATAGATTAAAGATGTGCTAATTCAAAGGAGAGAGTGGGACCACTTAATCGAAAGGAGCTAGCTAGTCTTATCGAGCACCTATGAACAACTAGCATACATCTCCTATGGCGAAGCTAGGTAAGTCTTCCACTTGCATCAATGAAGTAATTCTTCCACTTGCATCAACGAAGACACCCCAATATCTAGGTGTCTTGCAGTCAAAAAAACCTCACTACAACCCTCGTTATCAATGACAAAGGCTTTATGAGAAAACGTGATTGCTATATCAATGACCACATGGACATAGAAAAGCGATATCCACAAAAGCGTACAGTGTGTAGGTGCTCGGTATATGCAATAACATGGCACTAAAAGTTTGAATTTAAACCCAAAAATCTAACCAGAAACACTTGAAGTTGGCTATCAACTTCGTTCTTTCGACCCAAAAAACTTGTGTTAACTTACAGTAGTTGCTCAGACCACAATTGAAAGCCTTCTAAGAAACCTATAAATTCACTAGTGTAGCTAAAAGCGCAGTGCCAAAGCTGAATATTCCTTGTCGGAGAAGCATAAAGAATGCTATCCTTGATGTTCTTTAACTTGTGTAAAGAGAACTATGCATTAAAGTACTCCAAGGTGGCTCCAAGAATCACCCCAAAATTGCTTCAAAACAAGATTCGAAAGCAAAGAATGGAGCTTTGAGGACCCAAAACATGTTCAAAGTAATGTGAACCTTAGTCTTTTCCCCTCCTTAAACAACACGAGTGTAGCTTATTGGCAAGATATTTCTAGTTAAGTGAACCCCGAAGAGAACAATACTGAAATGTGTGACCTCCGAGGAAGTACCAAGAACCTCTATCTTCCTTGATCATTGAGGTCCTCCCTCACACACAACCAATGATACCAATGGTGACTTTGGTGACTCACATGACAGGTATGCCAAGGTCTATGCCTTGGTTGCCGCCTTAATAGTAAGCTTGGAGAATTCATAGGTGGACGCTCGCTTTGCTCGCACAATAGCAAAATATAGTTTGCATCGAACAGCTCTGATGTCACTAAAGTGGTGCAATGGTGATGCACTATAGTGTATTCTCCTTTTAGGAAGCTTCGCAAAAATGCCCTCACAGATGTGGTTGAACGGATGTGCCTTGTACTCCTAGGTAGATGGCCAGTGTTCAAGTCCCACCTAGGGTTGGATGCTCAGAGTTCCCCAAGATGGGTGCTTCTACCTTACGAGGTCGTGTGTGTGTGTGTGTGTCTTTCCAATTCATTGTACTCTCAAACAAAAAAAAATGCCCTCACAATACAAAAACCAACTCCGATGACAAGCACGCTGCTCCACACAGACCTCCAAAAACACAGAACCACACAATACATAAAGACCAGATAGTTTTTAAGTATTGCAAATGCGGTCAAACCTATAGTCTATAGCTGACAATGCCACTATATGTTTTATTATAAAACATATACAAATGTGACTGGCAACCGTTTGACCTTTCACATGGACACTAACAATAACAAGCCATTGAGTTTCTCAAGAAGAAAATGATAAGATGGGTAAGGTTCCATGTTACCCTCCCCTTTTTATATCATTTCATGTTTAGATAATCATGTACAATAAATTTCCTCTAGTGATGTTAATAAAAACTTCAAGGCTTCCCGTCAAGAACAACCATCATAGTCCAATAGAGTGTATACTTCCCATTCTCTCTCTCATACATCTCTATTCTCTCTCTTGTTCCATTGTAGAAGCATTGATTGCATTATCTATTCCTCTTGCACCCATTTGGAACCATTGAGAGGCTTTTGTGTTGTCAAGCAATGATCCTTGTGAACGTGCCCTTACATATATTTCTTATGTACACATGATCGTATACTTGAATTGGCATCAATGATAAGATAAAAGGATTTGAGGATCTTGTATAGTGAATTCGTTATCTCTTCCTCTCCTATCTTCTTCTTTGTGTGTCCCTATCTATACCAACAAAGATTTTGCTTATGGCACCTCTACATATTATTGGTATCAAATCATAAGACAAGAACTACAAAGGCAATCAACTCTTCATCCCATTTAGGTGATCCCATATTTGCCATGAATGTTTAAGCTACTACACCCAAATAATAGGCTACATCAAGTAACACACCATAGTGATATTTTCAATCTTGCTATGATAGTAGAATATCAATGTGATCATCATGTAAGGTCCTCTACAATGTCTCACACTACTTCAAAGGAAATTTTATATGATTGTGTTGACTTATCTATGAGCCTTGAATGAAAGGATGTTGTTGGATTATAAGAAATCCCAAAAAGTTTGCTTTAATATGGTTTGGAACTCAGAAAGAGCAACTATGATTGCAACTATGTGGTTGAAATTTCCTTTTGATATTGAGAAAAACCATCTCAAAAAATGCAAACATTGCTAACTCCTTGTAGATTAAGTTATGGGTTTCCCAAGTATGGTGCAATAGCTACTTATATAGTAGATGATCTAAAGAAGAGAGAAATATTACAACGTCCTTCTCTTGTCACTATTTGAGAACAATTGTTTTTTCTTGACAAGATACATTTCAGGAGAAGTCTATGAGGGTCAAGCCACGTTTATCACATCCTTAGGCGTTTTGACCCATTGCATATATGCATGTTCCAAAGAGTGAAAAAGAAAACTTGACCTTAGTTGATCAAAAGTAATGCAAGTGTTAAAGCCCTTTCACGTAGATAAGTAAAGATGCGGTAATTGATGGAATCTAAACCTCATAAGTTATGTAAAAGATGGCATTAATGTTAAATAAATTGAAAAAAGGTTGACGAAAATGCATTTTTGCACGGTGAGCAATAAAACCTTGATTGATTGAACTATACACCTCCCTTGATTGATTGAACGATACACATTCTCGTCCACCTCCTATGATTGAACTACACACATTTCACATTCATGTTGTTTCTCAAAATTAATACTCCCTCCGAGCTGGGCATATTCAATGCCACTTCTAGTGCAAAGGACTGTGGCCAACTATAGAGCAAAGAAAATGAGTTCTTGTCCAACTGTAAGGAGAGCGTTTCCTCAAAAGAGGCCTACACCTTGTAGTTTCCCAGAGTTTTCATAATGTGTACCTATTAAATACCATGGCTACAAACATCGAAACTCTCGCTTTGTGAACAGGGATAGCACTTTGTTACATTACAGATAATTCACATTATTTAATACAGCTATTGTCAGACGTACTGTTCTTTATGTTTTTATGAGAATGATTTCGAAAAAACACATTGCAGGTCTTCGACCAAAATTAGAGAATAATTCCTCAAATTGTTAAAGTTAATCAGATAACTACTTATAGACTTGCACGAGTTGCACATATTTATCTCCAAGTCAGGCAAACTTCGGCATTACCAGATCAAAAAACTAAATATTGCAAGCTTTTTAACATGACCACTAAAGACTTGCCTTTGTTTAAAAGATGTCCATATTACTTCGTTTCCAATAGCAACACATTCCTTGAAGATGTGGCTCGGCTCATGCAGGAAAATGCGTAACTTGGGGAGCTCAATAGATTCTGGAACACGTTCAAGATGCAGTTCTTTTCAGCCAATAGCATTAGGAATTTCATTAGGCTATACAATGGTGATAAGTCCCAACTAAATAACCCCTTTGCTTGTAATAGTATCCAACCCCTTTTGCTTAGACTTGTTCGCATGAATAGAGTTACTATACTATGAATATGAACAAAACCTACAGTAGTGAAAGATTTATGATTTGTCATTTGTTTAAAGCCATAGAACTTTCATGCTAAGAGTGCTAAGTCTTGTTCACATCAATAGTGTTATTATTCTATCATGAATCAGAACGAAATACACACGTGAAAGCTAAATTTGCCATTTCTTTAAAGCCATAGAAGACCCCCCTTGTACTTTCATCCAAGTGGAAGGATTTCAAAGAGTATCTGAAGTTCAGCTCGTGACAAGGCAACCTGAAGCCTTACGATCCAAAGATTAAGGTTATCTTAACAATATTTTTCCTCTTTTCTGTCACTAAAGAAGTGCTTGGAAAGTGTCCACTAGGAGATTCAAACCTGGTCTCAGAACCTACCAGCCAGATGCTTACTTCTGTCTGCTACCAATTCTGGCCTCATTTTTAGTTCTTATCCAACAATCCTCATCTGGGACTACTCACAAGCAAAGAAACTTAAGCGCATTGCATTGCCAGCTTTGTGTAGCTATCTGTGTATAGTCCATATTCAAAGAACTGAAGATCCCTGCACCAAAGCCAGTTATAATGCATGGCAACTGAGAACTATCTAATCATCAAGAACCTTTTAAGAAGCAGAAATGCTAGTTAATTGAGAACACAATTCCACAGGGACTTTGAATCTTCATAACTCTGCTGTGTTTGTCAGTAAATCCAGACACAGGAATCAAAATGTGCATGGTTTTATTTTCTTTTGCTGACAGCTATAAACAAAAATTCTTTGCACCCGTGTTCACCTCTTTCTTTGCCACTATTTTCAAGAGGCTATAATCTACGAACAGGTCAATTTACATTGAAGAAACCTAATCAAAATACTTCTACCAAGCATTAGCACATTCATTCTGCAGGACCCCAGGAAAGGAAAATTGTTTTTCAAAGGGGGAACCTCATGGAAGGCACCTACAAATATATGTTGACAATAAGTAACTGGACTTCAAGATATGACACATCGCTTTGACAACAGAATAATCTGCATAGAACACACCTAAGAGTATTCAGATTGTAGATGTTTTAAATGCCTGCACTACAGCTTCTGCTCTTTCTTCAATCTCTTTCAAATATTCTAGCAAGACCCGTTGCTGATATGATCCACTCTCCTGCACCAGATCAAATGTCCAGATATAACTGGTTGGATAGCAAAAACAAATGACATTTGTTTGACAGAAATGTGCAAAGAAACTAGCAGAAAATATGATTCCAAAAAATATGATAAATCATTTTAAGTATAAAGGAAAAGGTTTATTGAACTTTTTTAATCTATTCAACCTCATGTCTTAACAGAAGCATAGTCCAAGCTATTCATACCGTCCGCATGTTCACACGTTCCACTCTCTTCTTCAAAACATTGAACAGATCTTCTGGCTCAACATCCCCTCCTCCATAGACAAGGCCTCCCCTCAATATAGTTTCCCAACTATCCTCATCAGCTGTAAACCAAAAACAAAACATAGTTCAGAACAAAGAACCCTGCGATGTCCAACATAAATGATACTCAACACACCTCAAGAACCTCATGAATCCTAATACCTTAATATTCTGATGCACATACCTTACATAAATTGCTGAAAACCTCTAATCCACAGATCTGATATATCAAGCAATACATGAAGGTGGCTTAAGCGCTTGGTAAAATGCAGGTTTCTGTTACACTTGTCGGAGTAGAAAGGAATTGTGGGAGGAAAATCTATCCAAATTCATATGAACGAAAGGCAATGAACATGTACACGTGCACGCATGCGTGCATGTGTTTGTGGCATGTGCCTGTGCATCTGTATGTAGGTAGCTCCAATGAGCTTGCCACAATAACAAATGATATGTTGCATGCCAAAAACAAAATTTTGCCAATATGTGGTGGATGAGAATGGCAGCAATAAAATTTCTTGAAACAAAAGAAGGCAAAAATGGTCTAAACCAAAAAGATCCATAGCAAGAAAGACAGCCTAATGTTGTACATTACAAAGTCACAACAAGTAAGACATTCTACGAAGATGAGGCCAAGCTCGATAATATGAGAAAAGAGTGAAAGCGGTAGCCACGAAGATATTTCATGAAGCTCCAATGCAGTTGTCCTCATGTCAATCTATGATATTGAAGTCCCTCCATAAGCCATACATGTGAATAGTGAGAGGAAGCCAAGAACAGAAGCCAAAGCATGCCGCAGTTTGAATCAACCCCTCCAGTAATTATGGTCCTAAAAGTTGATCAGAGAATGCACCTTACCATGCCATATAAAGGTCCAAATGAGAAGCCATCCAAAGGAGTCCCTGAAAACCATGGAAGGCTGCAGAGTGCAGCACATGGAACATAGGCACCGATAACGAACAAACAATAGAATTGGCATATGAAACAAACAAATAATAGAATTGGCATATGAAACCCAAAGTAGTGGATTCCACAAATAACTTTAAGAATGCAGTTCATCTTCAAAATACAGCAGATACCCAGAGTCGGTTGTACAATCCAAGTCCAGAGCATCTTCAATTTAGAATTCCACAAGTGATTTTTTAATCAGTTCATGCTCTAAAATACAACAGATACCCACATTCTGTTGTACAATCTAAGTCCAGAGCATCCTCAATTTAGATTGTACAAGATCATCCTTTGACTCTTGAGGAACATGAAGAGTATCATACATACTCATGAATTTTATATCTGCATAAGTTTATGATCTTCATCGAGTTATGCTTATTCAATTATAAAAACATACTGCTGTCGGCCGTATTCCCAAGGGAATCACTCATGTGCTTCGACATCTAAGACCTTATCCCATTGCTCTTTAAATTGATAATGCTTGGACATCTCACACTGCCACTCTATTAGATATGTGCATCCCCTCTCTTCCTCATTGCTTAATTTGGATAAAGTTTTCGACAATCAATAGCTGTATTCTTTGTAGAGATTAGGCAATAATAAAATTGGAGGCACTTATAGTTTGATTGAGGAGTTCATGCTTTGTGACGGGGCAAATTTGAAAGACCTAGTCTATTATGTTGTCAATCAGCCATAGTTGGTACAATCGGATCTGTACGATTCATACAATATGATAGGATACGGTATTATGTGTGTATCCTAAGATTTGAGGCTTCCCATATGGTTTTCATATATTCAGAAGGTACGATATGTAAACGATATTTTTGCCATGAATATGCATAATACTGTATCTTCATATAAAGAGAAATGTTTTATGAAAGTATAGGTGCAGAACATACCTATTTCCTTTTAAAAGTCAAGTCAAAACAGAAAATAAAACACCCAGTTTTTTTGGTACAAATCGAACCGAATATGTACGAATACATTCAGTACGAAAAGGTACATACAAATGTATTCGTACTCGTATAAGTAGCAACTATGCAATCAGCTATGGATAGACTTTTACATGTCCCTTGCATCAATGTCTTCTTGTTTTGGTTATGCATGTGGACAAGCTAACCACCTCAAACTATCAGACTATATTATGCTTTGTATTTTGCACGTTGGATATACATTAACCTATACATATATCATATATGTATACGTATACACAAGTATATATATAAAAGATTTAGAGTTGTCATGTTGACATGTGTACTCCATGATTCCTACCTTCCCTCATCATTGTCTTTTCCCGCCCTCATTATTGCTCTTTGACTCGTAGTTACCTGCTATAAAGGATTTAAAATTGTCATGTTGACATGTGTTCTCCATGATTCATATCTTTCCTCATCATTGTCTTTTCCCACTCTCGTTATTGCTCTTTGACTCGTACTTGCATGCTCCCACTTGATTTACTTTTGCGGTCCACTCACAAGGTGGTATGGTGTG
>CM035413.1:143073249-143075749 GCA_020310875.1 Ceratopteris richardii
CTATGAAAAAAGTGTCTAGAACCAAAAAGGCTGAACATGTTTCTTCTAATATATTGAGCTCATTTTTTTGGAGAAGTTGTAAAGAAATTGTGCATATTTGTGCTCCCATATTAAAGATCTTACGCTTGGCTGATAGAGAAGGCAGCACAATGGGCTTAATTTATGAAATGACAGATAGAATGGTTGAGAAGATTGGAAATATGGAAGGAATTGACTCTTCTCGACTTGAAGATGTGAAGAATCTATGCATAGAAAGATGGAATATGATGCATTCTCCATTACATGCAGCAGCATATGTGCTTCATCCCATATGGAGAGAGAAATGTCCAGAAAATGATGCGGAAGTTAATGATGGATGGATGGATCTCATGGAAAGGTGCACAAATGTTGATATTGAGAAGCAAAGTATCTTATGTGATGAATTAAATGTGTACAAATCTATGGCAGGCACATTTGGCCGCCCCATTGCAAAAGATGAGAAAAGGATGCAATATGCAGTCAATTGGTGGGAAATGTTTGGCACACGCACACCTAATTTACAGAAGCTAGCACTTCGCATTCTTTCACAAGGGAGTTGTGCTTCCCCTTATGAAAGAAATTGGAGCACTTTTTCGTTGATACACACAAAAAAAAGGAATAGATTGCTTCCACAAAACACTGAAAAATTAGTGTATATTCATACAAACTTGCGCCTTGCAAGTAAACTCAAAGAAAGAGGCTTTGAGAAAATGGAAGTCACATTGGACATGATTGAAAAGGAAAGGGATGATGATAGACTTCTTTTGTGGCAAGAAAATCATGAAGGTGAGGAAATTGCTCTCACATCTACTAGTGCCATCACAGAGAGATTGCTTGACCAGCATGTAGATGATGATGTTGATGAGGATGATGATGGAGGTGAGGATGATGATGGAGATGAGGATGATGATGGAGATCAGGAGATTGCATCTCAGGAGATTGCATCTCAGGATGATTGATGATTTTGTCACATGATATATGATATATCTATGATCTATTTGTTTTATGACATATGATATATGACTCATGAGTATGATCTATTGCTCTACATGGATTTTATGGCTATAGAGTCATAGACTATAGTCTTTTGCTAATGGAAGAAAGTCTTTTTGGGTTTTCCATCATTTTATACATGAATCATGTTTTGTTTATGGTTGAATTATTTACTTTCTATGTTTTTATGAATATATATACTCTTTCTTTTGAAATTTATGTGTAAAAAAAAAGACCGCGTCCGTAAACGTCAGAAACGTTTTGACGGACTCGTCAGAAGTTATCTAAACGTAAGAAGTCAGAAGTTAGCATCACGTCAGTAACAACTATGTATATATATATATATATATATATATATATATATATATATATATATATATATATATACACACACACACACATAGACAAAAAATCGCACGATTTTTATGAAATAAAAACCATAAAAATCGCATTCGCGATTTAAATCATTTTTAATGATTTTTATTCAATTTTTTTTTTATTTTTTTTATTTTTTTTAAGGTTTCATATGGTAGATCTCTTTTTAAAATTAAAATTTGACCATTGTGATACTTATGCTTGCTAATAGTCTATAATATATTACCACTTTGCTCTCTAGGTAGAACTATATTTTCTTGCTTATTAGAGACATCGTATGCGTGCACTCATACGTCCAGGTCCTATAATATAACAAGCATCAAGGTCATATAAACTTTTCACTACTTTCACTACTCTGCAATATTGGAGTATATATGAGTTGAATAGGTATTGTGCATACCTTAGATACAAGAAAAAATAAAAATCTCTTGATGAATAAAAACCTCGATTTTTATTTTTATTTTTAAAAACCTCTACGATTTAAACGATTTAAACGATTTAAATCTCTACTTTGTAGTATGTACACACATATACATATAAGATCTCGAAGTGTCAAAATCAAGTAAATAGACTGTCGATCTTAGGGTTTTGTCATGCTTCGGATACTAAGAAGCATTAGTTTCTCCGAATTCCAAACCAATCCTAAGACATAGGAAGTCACAAAGAATCTAAGGTTTAGGATGGTTTCCTTTGTGTCCATGACATCACCTCCCCCTCAAGCGACGAGTTCCATGAGGGAGCGATTATATGAATTTGAAATCTTTTAGGGTTTGAATCTTCATAGCTCTTGGTCTTTGTAGAGTTCTTGATATGTGGTACTAGAACACGATGATTATGGATATACATGATGAAACTGAAAAGGGTTCGTAGTATATTGTAATAGGCCTTTCGATAGTGGAATAATTCATTTTGAACTTTCCGAATTATATTGTGGGGATAATGCTTAGAATGAACAATTAGGTCAATTTTATGCATGTAAGAAAAATTTTGAGATGACAAGTTTTATATTCTCTCTCTAGACCTTATCTGCATAATGTTTTTTGGTTGAAAATTGAACGTGAAGATGAAAGAATTAAGAGAAATGTTGTATGAGAGAGGTAGAGCATCATAAAAG